>UCQR01009975.1:0-12067 GCA_900474235.1 Cecidostiba semifascia | reverse complement strand
GTTTGGCATCTGACAGATTTTAGAGACCTGGTGACGGTACTTTGCACTTTGTGTTTTTTGATAAATTAGCGTTGCTACACTTTTGTATCTTTACCGATTCGTAAAAATAAGAGCAAAGCTGAAAAAAAAAAATAATGTAAAAGCAAAAAATCGTTAAAAATATTTACGATTTAAGTCTGATCAATCAAAACTGATGTTTTTAGGTTTATATACATACATTTGAAGACGAGCACCTGATACGATATATAACTGTACTGAATTTTTTAAATAAAAAGCTACAAGCATCATTGGCCTCGATTTTCGTATAATACGCATTTATTGCATTTACTGAATATACAACGTGTACAAAATGACCTTTGACCGAGTCTCACCGGTGTTCACTCGTCTGTGCAAAGCATCTTCACCAGGTCTATTATTCTCAAGATCTATATTTGTAGTTATCTACTATTTACAGTAAAAGAAAAAGAAAAGAGTAAAAGATAAAATAAAGAGAGATATCTATCGGTCATATTTTTGATGAGTATGGTTCCAGAATCTTCCAAAAACCAATGCAAAGGTGCTGCATGCTTGCACGAGCGATCGTGCAAGTTTACATATAGCTGTAGATGACGTTTCATACGAGCATTTTCAATCATTACCATTATACGTCACAATTAACTTATACTGTTACATTACAAAAACAAAATGATATTATAATGTTGAAATAATTTATACTTTTCTTCTTACAAATACAATATTTAAAAGTTGTTAAGAAACTTATTCAATGTATTTTCAAGTCAATGAGTCCACGTTGTTAGCTTACTATTTTAAACTGAAGAGTATTTCAAAAAACATTTATTGTCAGAAACTTGATGTAATTCTTCAAAGTATGTTATTAAAATAATTCTGAAATATAACAAGTAACTTGGGTTTTGTTCAACACCTCGACTATTGATTTCAGGTATATATGGAGTTAAAAAATACACGTGAGCATATTTGTATTGCATAATTGATTATATTTGGTAAAACATTTACAAGGTAATAAGATTTTTTTCGTTCAACGTATTTGTATGGTACTACATTTACAGGCAAGGCATCGTCAAAGACCGTACCAACTTCATAATAATTATCTAGTTTAGTATATATAATATTGTTACTTATAAGAAAAGTATGTACCATCAAATTATTTTTACCGTTATCTTTTTTTTTAATATTAAGGTTTATTATACCTACTGTTAATTATTTTTAATATATTTCTCAGGAACAAATACATATTCTTTTATTTTAATATACATCAATTCGCGATTACAACACTTGCGAACGTGTTCATTTTGTCTCTCACATTTTCGCGTACGCGTGTATTATTATTATAATAATTTAAAGAGTACTCCGCGTGTAAACGGAAACTTTCGATTTTTTCTTGGCGCTGCAGTATATGCAAGAATTAAAAAAATCCTCTTTCTACTCTTGTCGTCTGCATATATTATTCCTCGTTTTTTCTTTAATCTAGTCAATTCTCTGTACACATAAAATCTTTTGTGAAATTATCACGTTTTCATTCGGCTTTGTAGTGGCGCCCGTATAAATTAGTTTATTATTTATCTATGCACTTTTTTTGTAATGCTCAATTTTGTCAATGTCGTTTGAAAATTCGTAACATATATTCTCATCTTCTCATTATTGTTTTCGTTCACGAAGCGCCACCTTAAGAACATTGCGTCTTGTTTTATCTTGAATGTTTTTATCACAGAGGTACAGCTTTTTTTCCTTTCTTTTTTTCTCTATTATTATTACAGCTATAGACGTTCGCGTTGATAAATCTTTCTGCTCGTCACTAATGGCACTCACATTACGAGAAGTACGAGAAAAATCAGTGATAAGATCTTGAGAAACGACTCTGCGAGTGTTCAAAATAATTAACAAGTACATGTCTACTGCAGTGAATCCGGAGTAAGCCTATGCTGATAGTCAATTAAGTTTATGTATATTACGTTAAAAATTAGGCGGAATCAGCTTTTTAGCAAAAGTATAAAAAAGTGAAAAATATTAGTTTTCGTAAAATAATGTTTTGAGAAGCCTTATAGAACAAAATGTAAATCGTATTTATCGGGCAGATTTTCGAATGTAAAAATCCACGTGACTCGATGGGACGCTATAGATCCGTTACAGAAATGCAACCGATCGGTTGCGCGTTTAAGAAAATCTCTTATACTCGAAGCGTTGATTATAGTACATATCTGTAAGACTATTGTTATCGGTAAGTATGCCTTCGGTTGCGTAGTGTAATATGTGTAGTACTAGATTCTGGTTAATATTTCGACTGTAAATAATAATATATATATTTTTTCAAAAAGCTGCTGCAAACGAGAAAATAAAGTAGTCGACGACACGTCTTTTCTTTCATCAAGTAAGTTTCGAAAAATTAACTTGAGTTATTACAGTACTTAGTTTACTTATTGAATAGTTTTTAATAGCTTGGAAATTTTTTTCACATTCGTTCCTAAACTTTCTTGTTTGACCCTTTGTTTCTTATTTCGTGTAAAAACGAGTATACGGTCTAATTTTCATCTCACTCCTTTGCTCGCGATGGAATGTGTTCCACAACTATTGTTTCATGTTTTTTTTGTTCCTCTTTCACGAATTGAGCATCACAATCGTACAATTTTCGTAGAGATATTTTACATTTATATATACATCTATCATCATACACGCACACGTAGATACATACATTCTATATATGTAATCTTTACTTCTTCTCGAGTTCATTTACGCGCTTATAAATAATTAATCTTAATGCAATAGTAGCAATATACATGTAACTATGTTTCACGTCATATAAACTATGTACAAAAAACAACATAAGAAATAAAAATAACTCTCATTCATTGTCGATCGAGACTGCCTTCTTTTTTTTCAGTTGCATCTATCGCAATGAAGGCTAATTAAGGAAGTACTAATATTTTACAATAAACAGGAACGAGCATAAATGCACATGTTATTTTTTTCCTCTTCTTAAATTAACTCGTCGTATATATTATATATCGATTTCTTAGCGTCATGAATGAACGTATAGTACGATTGACAAGAAAAATGAGTGTCGAGCAAAAACTTGTTTTAGAAACGATCATTCGAATTGAATTCAAAGCAAAAAGAAGAGGAGTCAACTCGAACGACTTATTAATGTATACATTATAGATTATTTATTTATTCGCAAGTTTCTTTGGTAGCATTGTGATGTCTATGGAGACCAAGAAAGCACACGTACACTTAACTATATCGATCGTGACAAGATGGTCCCAGCGGTATATATGCCGAAATGCCGAATGAATCCCAAAACAGTTATTCCAAACGTTTATTAAAAACACCTAAATTTTTTTTCGCCAAGATTGACACACTATCGCAAGCAATACAATTTTTTTCCATTAATTTTTACCATCCTCTAATATTTGACTTTTTGCAGAATATTTTTTTTCTCTTAATTTTAATAGTTTCCTGTGCCATCTTGTCGCACTCGCAAAAGTGCAGTACTAACGGAGCCGAGCCACATCCGTCACCCTCACTTATTTTTTTCCACCTTCAATCGCATGTCTCCGTATAAGCTCCCGTCGACGACGATCTTCCGAAGCCAGTACAGGACACTCACACGCTGTACGCTTTTTCCCTCTTCTACGTATTACTCGTTATGTACACGGTATTTCACTATTACAAGCTCGTCATCGCTTAAATAATATATCTCTCAGGCTCAAGCCTCGACAAAAATTTTAAAAATAAATCTTTCAAATCCCAATACGGTGATTCGGTTAAGGCGTTCATAAGCAAAACTGCACACCGATAATGAACAAGCGCGAAAAGACAAAAAAAAAAAAAATTACAGTACAAACGTAATGGCAATACGAGGACACTATGAAATTTGAATATATAAATATATATAAGTAACGCTTCAAACTTCACGTCGACCTCGAGCGATCCTCCATCAACGCATAGAATATAAATCGATAAAAAAAATGTCAATAAACGTAACGAAAATGCTATTCATATAAATCATTTTAAAAGAAAAATCTCTTTCCTACATCGAGCAGTGCTGCAAAGCAGCACGCGAGTTCGCGCGCACGCTTCTCCTCATACCCCCGGTAATATATAATATATATAATATATCTCGTTAATTAAGTAAATATCCTCGGAAATCTTTTCTCTATTTTAATATATATGTACACCCTGTTTCGAATGGTATTATATAGTATTTAATTATAATATGGCGCCGCGGTCTGTTCCACACATTTTCATATATAATATTTTTCATGTGTATATCTGTATATGTATGTATAACGCTACACAAGGAGAGCTGCATTAAATACGCGTCCGTCTCGAGAAAAATTCAATCGTCTTTTGAGAGTGGAACGACATTATAGTGCTTGTGCATATAAGTATTATAAGATCGAACGGCTGCGCGGAACGCAGTTAGGTATATGTATATATAGTCTCTTCGTCATCGTCGTCGTTGTAGTCGGTTCTTCACACAATAAGTTGAGTAGTCGCGGTTACTGGTCGGTGGTGCTGGTGATATAGGCTTCTTAAGGCTGCTGAAGTAGCAGCTGCTCGAGCTCGTCGGCGGATCTGAGTAGGAAGGCCGCGGACTCCCGGTATCCGTTTATCAGCTGTCGCACCGCGGTCATTTCTGTGGCGTTCAGTTTGTGGCTCAGCAGCGGCTTTGTGTTCTTCATGCTCAGGTCTGTCGGTCCTACGCACGGAAATGATACAGTTGCTTAGTGTTTTTTGTTCCACTCTGCGGGTATTTGTTTTTTGCTTTCGTCTCTGATACGGTTGAGCAGTTTTCAAGTCTCAAGACGTTGATTTGTTATTTTAACAAAAATATTTAAACATCAACGTGTACAAAATAATTGTCACATTAATAAGTAAATAAAAAAAGAGCAGCACATTTATAAAGTACAAGAAAAATCGACGACAAAAGAAAGCAAAATAAAAAAAAAGAGCAGGCACAACAGCACAGTGTAGAATATTACTTTGTGTACCGTTGCTGAGTAATCCGGAGGTGAAGCTCTGGGTTGGATAGAGTCCGGCGGAGAGTACCGGCGTCGGTCCGGCGCGTTGGAACGCCTGGCTAAAGTTCGGTCTGTACATGGCCGTGGGAGCGCCAGCGGCTGCGCCGCCACCGCCGCTTCCGATTCCGTTCGCCGTCGATGAGCTCACTATCGTCGCTTGGCTGTAACCGCACATTCATTATTATTATTGTTTAAAAAAAAAAAATTGTTCGTTCATATAAGATGTTGACGTTAGAAAAGGAAAAAGAAGTCGGTCTAACAGTAGAACTGCAGTCGTCGAAAAAAAAAAAAAACGACTACTGCGATCGATTCGCTTCGATAAGCAAATATACAACTACTCACCTCATGAGAGTCTTGGCGTTGTCGGAGTTGTTGAGCAGCTTGGAGGCAGGGGCAAGCGAGAGGGGCGTCGAGGATAGGCTGCCGGCGTTGTTGGGTAGATTAGCCAGACTGGTCAGCGGCGCCAGAGATGTCAAGGCTGTCGGCGGCGTGTCCTCTCGCTTTATCGGCAGCGACTTCACCGGGGTGCTGCTCGCAAAGTGATCCAGACTCGCTCGCACGTCCGTTTGCTATATGGGAATTTTTCGGACACACAGAAGCCGAGATATGGAGGTGTTAGTCATCGTTTTACGCTATATATAGAGTGATTTTTTTCTTTTTGGAGGGGGGGGGTCCATCGGAATGGTAATATGATTGAGAGTATAGTAGTTACTGAACTTTGGAACTGAAAAGTACGATGGCACCGATTCGTACCGCGATACGCAGAATTTTTCTTTTCATACATAGACGGTGTCGTGAACTCGAGTATGCGTATAATACGAAACGATTGCGGAGAGAGAGAGAGAGCATCGTTCGCGCGTTTAAATCAAACTGTGTACGCCTGATAGTGCGATGATGCCGAATAATTCATGTCACCGTATATAATGCGAACAGTGATACGCGTTAATTGATTCGTTTGTACGTATTATTTTTATCAGCTTTTCCATGAATGAAAAAGTAATCGATTCTCCTACCCTATATAGCTACTACACTCTCTCACCTCTGCAAGAATCAGTCTCTGATCGTCCCTCTGATACAGCTGCTTGTGCACGACTCTGAGGTTCTTCTTCCTCATCTCTCAAGGAAAATGTCATCCACTTTTCGTCGTCGAAAGCAATCTTATATAGGTGTATATATACACACACACAGATACCGAATTACCGCGTGTCGAGAGAAACACTATATATACACACACACAACACTACTTATCGATCATGTTCGACGCGGGGATCCGTAGTCGTGGAAACGGAGCTACGACAAGTCACACACGCCACAGCAGCAGCAGAAGCAGAAGCAGCGAGTTATCCCGGCGCGAAACAATTACTGCGACGGGAGAGAAGCTCTATACACGCAGCAGTCGCAGCAACAACAGCAGCAGCGTAGGAGAAAGAGAGAGAGAGAGAGAGAGAGTCGGGCTGATGCTCTGGTAGGAATTCCCAATTGTCTTTTTTCTCGTTCGCTCTCCCGCTTCACTATATACTACTGCTCCTCTTCGTCGCTCGTCGCCGATAACTCGACTTCTTTAACGACGACAATGAGGGAGAGGGAGTATATAGCTCTAGAGCGAGAATCGTTCTTCTTTTTCGTTTGACGTCAATTGCGTATAGGTACGAGAGAGATGAGAAGCCGCGCACAGTCGGATGAGTATTATGTATACGAATGCTTAATGGGTTAGACTTAGCTGCGAGGGTCAGTCCGGGAGGTTATCGCGACTAGTAAGAATTTTCAAGCTATAGATAACGGCCATAGAGAAGATTCTTCAGCTTCGTTCTAAATAAAGTGCGTATGTGTACAAGTGGGCTTCACTGTATTTTCCCAAAACGTTCGGTTCTTACGAAACGATTACACTCTATCGCTGGTATAAGTTAGTATATAGTCATGCACGTATATACGTGAGATAGAGAAAGATGTGTCATTTTGTATAAATCATTGGGTTGGGAAGAGTATACACATTAGGTGTGCTCGGCTGACCCCGAGAGCTTATCGACTCTGACCTCCCGGCCGATTCCCGCGCGTATTTTCCGTTACAAATATAACAAGAGCAGCGCGCAACTATGTAACACACTCATATATATATATATATAATACGACTTACCGTGGCTGCGGGTAAGGTCGGCATGGGCTGGGAGACCGGCTCGAGGCCGACTCTCATGCGCTTGGCGTTGTCGCTCTCGTTCTCGCAGGCTGTCGCCAAAATCTGCTCGGCCTGCACCGAGGTCAAGTGAGCTGGTGTCGGCCTTGCCTGTAAACACGAGCCGAGTTAGTTAGTTAGTTACAAGATTATATCATCATGATAATATACCATGGATGAATATACTCACGGCGTCCCAGGGTGCACCTTCTCGGCCCCTCTTGTTCCTCCGGCAGCTCTTGAGATACGTCCTGATTCGCTTTCGCGCGCGCTCCGCGAATTCCGGAAACTGCCTCGTGCAGCTGTCGATTATGGCCTGGATCTTCTCCTTCGGCTGCTTCGAGATCGGCACTATGCGGTCGAGATTCTCATCCACGAACAGCCGTACGAACATCTGCAACGTCGTTCCGACGATTTACTTTAATATGAAAAATTACGAAATTAATAATAAGTGGTATGAAAGAAAAAGGACTCACGTTGAAAGCCTTGAGACGTTCAGGATCGTGATGCCGGGGATCGAGCCTCTCGTCCGCGTCCTCGTCATCGTCATCCTCGTCCTCCTTGTTCCCACTGCTGCTGGTCTCGTCGTGAGCACTACCTGCACCTTCGCCACCTCCGGGACTCGATTCCCTATCTCTGTCGCGTTCCGACCTCGAGGGTGTACTAGATCCCGGCGGTGGTGTCTTCTTCAGTCCCATCGTGTAGGAGGCCCAGAGGGAGGCCATGTCTTCGCTTGTCGCCGAGGTCGGCACTACTCCGCTGACAGGTACGCCACCCGTTGCGCTCAATTCGCTCATGTCCGCGCTGCCGTTGCGCGAGTCTGTAACACGAGATTCCGGTGCGCTTGGTGTTATAAGTACTGGCGAGAGCTTTTTTTGTATACTTATATATAGTGGGCTTTTTATAGGGTTGATGAGAGAATGAGCTTTTTGAGTGATGAAGACGGGTTGAGACTGCAGTTGACTCTATGTATTCGAATTTTGTTGTAAAGACATTGATACCAGTATGTAAAATAAGTACATATATATATACAGACACAAGGACACGATGAAGAGATAAAGCATATTATACTCGAAGAAGAAAAAAAAAAAAACAACGCCTCGGCCCGTCTCTACACCACATCCACCCGGTAATCATCTCACTGCAACATCACGCATGCACACTCTTCTCACCTGTGAGCGTGCTATTGTTGACGGTGCTGTTACTGTTGGCCGTGGAGATAGCGCTCTGACTTGTGACCTGCACCGATGCGATCGTACCATTGCTGCTGGTAGCTGTGGTACTGCTTGGCGATAGAGCGGCTCCGTTTTGCGGCGCCGTCGTAACCGGCAACTGTGACGGTTGCTGTGCTGTGGGTGGCATCTGTCCAGGCTGACCTGGCACAGGTACAGCGCCCGGTGGACCACCACCAGCTACTTGTGCCTGCTGCTGGAGAGTGTAGTTCCAGGCCAGAAGCATCAGCTTTAGCTTGTCCGCGTCTTTCATTAGCACGTCTGAGGATAACACACACGTGACCAGGGTTTTTCTTGCGCTTTTTGATATGGGGGTTATTGATATATTCTCGAAAAGGAAAAATGATTTTATATACGCCGGTGCGTTGGAATTCAGCTCGGTTTTCCTAATCGGCTATTATGTTGTATACTTGATCTAATACACATACCTATATATATATATCACGCAACTGCACAGACCGAGAAAAAAAGCAATCTCCGGTGAAAGCGCGCTATATTGAATCTATAGTGCGAATATGGCGCTTCCTCTTTCGGGAATATCGATGATTATGTATATTATATTATATGATTTATATGTATATTAGAATTAAACGAGACGGGCCTTGAGTGTATAACACGAGATCAGCAGGAGAAGTATATAAAAGGTGGTAGTATAGTGTGGAAGAAAACAAGGTATGCCTTAATTATACAGATAATATATAATATATCGAGATAGAGAGAGAGAGAGAGAGAGGATGAGTAATGTATATAATGGAAAGGTGTGCTCACTCGAGTAGTGATCGTCCTCCGATATGTCGGCCGGCTCCGGAGTCGAGATGTTCTCCTGAAACAATGCAAATAGATAGCCGAGCGTTATTAAATATATCGTAATACACTATAACGTGCGAATGAATCAGTTTATTGTTCGCTGATGTGTATTTATACATAAAAAAAAAAAGAATCGATTGTTGTGTTACAGCCTCTCGATCGAGATACTAAACGTTTCCTGCTGCAGCAGCGATTCTCGAAAACCTGCGTCATCTCCCAGTAATACATATAATCATCACGAAAATCATTTATATATACATCTCGCAGTCGTTATAACGAGCAAACGATCTCCTCGCGCTTTTCATCATTAAAACGAAAGGAAACGCTCGACGGCGGCGGAAAAGGGACTCGTTGAGGATTTTGCAAGGTGCTCCTATGGGCGCAGCCTCTGCACATGTATCTCTCTCTCTCTCTCTCCCTCGAGTCGCTGATGCAGTTGCGCTTTGCGCAACGTCGGAAGGTCGACCGGTATTATATACACCTATACTCGCGCCGAGAGAGAAGTGCAAAACACTCGGGGGGATAGGTATATATAAGAGTTCGAGACGCGCGATGTGCGCAAGACAAAAGCAAAAAAGAAAAGAGTATATAGCGTGTATAGCGCATGGCAAAAAGCCGGCCGGTTACGCAAGCGCAACCTCCTTTGCGGATTGCCAACTATTTCTATATGTGTGTGTATATGTATAAAATATACTCTCTTCTCTTTTTTCTTCCTCCTCGATGTATATAACTGTGCAGCTTTTCTGTCAACTTTACTTTTTTTTCGAAAACTTTTCGCATATGTTATACAGGAGAGACGAAAATTCCTGCCGGAGAAAAATTCATTCAGGTTTAAGATAGCGTATGTGGACATTTAACGGAGGTATAACGTATACACGTATAAGTAGGCAGCTCGTATATTTTTCTATCTCTTTGGGATTCTGCGCGATTTATAACGGTATATGGAAGGCGAATGAAAGCACTGCATCACGAGTTACGAAAACTGTCATATCCTCCGCGCATCGCATACAGAGGATATCTACAGCTCTTCATCCTGTCTAAATAACACTACTCTTACATTTTGAAAATCAACGCCGTATTGTATACATCGATGACTGCAGCAGCAGCAGGACTATATAGCATGACAGAGCGACTTTTGTAATTATCGCATCACGTCTTGGTGAATTCTTCAGCTTCTCACTATATAATACATATACACATACAAGAGTATGCGAAAGCTGTATACAGAAGCACACCATACATATATACACAACTGACTCAGAGTATAGTTTCGCACCTACGCGTCGCTTCCGGCGGATGTACCCTGATAAATGGGAATCCGACGGTGCACCTACTCGACTTTGTTTTTTCGACGGGGGCCGACACGAGGAGGAGTAGGCGCGCGTGCGATTGACCTGAGCACCATCAGCACTATACACAGAAGGAAGAAGAGAAGAAGAAGAAGAAGAAGAAGAAGGAGTAGGAGGAGCGAATATAGCAAGAGAGAGAGAGAGAGAGAGAGAGAGCGCGCGCGCGGTAGATTTGTTTAGTTGGCTGCAATTAAGCCACTTGGCGGCAATTGTTTGTCGCTCAGCAGAGAATTCCGTCGGATAGTGCGTGTGCAGTCGCGTATATACGTTGCTATCTAAACCTAACTATACTATACTGGCTTCTTACATTCGCGCAGCTATATAATAATATATATGCCGCGGGAGAACCGGGTCGGAGGTCAAGCAACAGCAGCGCGCGGACCTTTTTTCTCCCCTGTGGGTGACGACGTGTGCGCAGCTTTTATTGCGCCTTTTGTTTTCTTCGCCCGGCTGCTATTATTCATCTCGTTCTCAAGGTTATTGTATATACACTGTCGCAACACGTGGGGAAAGACTTTCGATTACTCTTTTTTTGTTTCCTTACTTGCGCGTGTGTCTCTTAATAAAAGCACACAGGCATGATTGAGAGTGAGAGAGCGGTACACTGCAGTATATATATATAGTCGTACATACACCCGGTCTCAACTCTACCTTACTTGACCCCGACACAACGAGGGACAATTGGGTGTAACAGTCTCCCATTCGTCTGCTCTCTCCTGTATAATATGTACTATACTCCTCCCGTTGCAACAGCAGCAGAGAGATGCGTGCGATGCACTGGCCGCGCACACGACGACGCCAAAGGCGTATGTAATAAGTGCTTCTTCGAATTCACGAGCGTGTAACGCACTCATTAATATTATGTATATATATACATCTCTCGAGGAGAGCCTTGGTTATTCCCCTGTTTTTAATTTTTTATTTTTCGACGCGTTTCTCGGAGATTTTCCGTGATTACGAGGAGTTTATTGCTGCTTTTAAATCAATTTTGAAAGTGTTATATACACGTCGATTCGCGCGAAAAATTAGTATACAGAGTGCAGAAGCGATGACGCGGCTGTATCGCGATGCAGGTATATAATATACACAATCGGCAGTGATACGAGCTTGCTCTGACGGCAAAGAAAGAGAGAGAGAGAGATAGAGAAGAGTCTCGATTATTTTCGTTAGAGGGCGTTCCTATCAATGCGCCCATTATTATCATCATCTCTCACGTTCGAGTGCATGTTCTCTTGTTTTCTTTGTTGTATAATATAAAGTGTATTGCGGCGCAGTTATTAGCATCGGAAAATATACGCAGAAGGTTGCACAGGAAATGTTGTTTTTATCGGTGTTTGTTATAATTAATAAACCGCGCTCTGCGATATCATCAGACGAAAAAACATTGTGTATTTATATTATAGAAACTGTATATCCATCGGTAGAGTAAAAAAAGACTCGATACGCGCAATCAACAAGCATACACACAGC
>UCQR01009974.1:0-12097 GCA_900474235.1 Cecidostiba semifascia | reverse complement strand
TATATATTTAAAGCTCTATTATTCATGCAAATTGTTTGTCATTTTGAACTTACTCTTTAGTTGACCATATAGAGTCAATTTGAGTAATTTGTTGTCTACCACCATCAGTTGCTGTGTAAACAAAGTCTCCCAACTTCACAGGTCCCACACAGGTATTATATTGTTCATAATAAGTATTATCTGTATCATCAGCATTGAATAGTATCACATTCTGAAAAATTATTAATTATTAAAGTAAATTCCGATTTCAAAATATACTAAATTTGACAGAAAAGATATTGAACAATTAATGGTGTCAACTTACTGGCTTTTCTTTTTCTATGAGCTTTTCCCCTTCTTCAAGTTCGGCGATTTCTTCTTTATGTTTTTCCAGCCTTTCTTTATATACAGAAATAACGCGCTTTGGCTCTAAGGCCTTCTCTCTTGGTGTCAATTTTAGATGGTCTGGATCAAAGTTCCAAACTTTGATCTTTTTGAATGATCTTGCTTTTGTTGAATACCTTGATTCACACACATAAACGTCTTTCTCAGGAAAGCCATCGGGCACCATTCTAAAGTAGTCTTTTACGCTCAAAACACAGCACCTGCCAGCGACTTTAGATAATGGTACTGCTACATGAGCATCACTTTTGAATAACTCCTTATCAAGAAATTTTCTTGAGGCTACATGATAAGTTTCACTTGGACGGTAAAAAAGATTGCCATAGAGCATCTGCTGTCCTTCTGCATTTGTCCATAATCTTTCAATAAGAACAATGCTAGTCTCCATGCCACGCTCTGTTGGCTCAATATATGCAAAATCTCCTGCTCTATATGTTTCCTGATTAAAGCTCATAAAGCCTCCATTATCGCTATTTGTTGCACTATTACTTGTATCGGCCTCCTACACAAACGTGAAATTATTATTCAATATTCCAAATAACATTTTCAAGAAATATTCAGTCCTTCTACTTACTTTATCATTGCCATCGCAACTTTCGTCTTCATTAGAGGAAGAAGGTTCTTGTTGTACTTTTATTCGTTTCAACTCAGCTACTTGATTTGCCAAATCATGAAGAGTATAGTTGAGAGCAGATGAATGTAATAAATCACCGTTTTTAGTGACCTCATCTCTTGTGCGTAGAAAAAAAGCTTGAAGTTCAACACTATCCTCAAATGGTTGAGAATCGGTACGAGATAGTTTTCTTGCCCTTTCTAAACAACTGAAAACATCTTCTTGAAATCTATCAAGCCTTCTGTAGACACCTTTGTCCAAACGGCGTTTGATTAAATCAAGTGACAACCCTCGAACCCTGTTTTATAATATCGATCATTAAATATTAAACTTACTTCATTAAATTTTCAATTGATATAGGTTAACTTAACAACATTTGCTATGCAAAAGTAAATGAATAAGTTTCATACATTGAGTGAAAACAATTGTTCCACGATATATTATATGATGCATTCTTAAAACATGTATGAAGTATGAATTTAAGAGTAATTCACCCAATTTAAGAGTAACCATATTCAATTGAATGTTAATTCATATTAATATTAATTATACAAGACTTACTTTTTTCCATCAACTATATCGTGTTCAGGTAATTCAGCCATCGAATCTGAATAACAGCGCCCTTCTTCATCTTGATGATTATATAGAGCAGTAAATATTGTTGCCAATATTTCTTGTACTGCAGCTGCAACATCCGGAACACTTTCTTCATCTTCACTCAGTTGTAGTTTAGTTTGAAGTACTAATCTTTGCAATATTAATGCATCCTGCAAGAAAAGCATTAGCATTCAGATAAATGGCTAAAAAGTAGAGTATTTATCTATATTTCAAGATTAATAAAGAATCATTAAAAATGGCTGCAATGAAGTTTTATTTTTAGAATATATGACTAATGAAGTCATGTTAGGTAGTAAAACAGATAAAAAAGCCTGCCTCATTTTTTTTGCATTTTTTCCTCAAACGCTGATCTATATCTCTGTCCCTGAATAGTCGAATGGTACACGGTTTAATTGGTTTTTTCTTTACTGAATCGTCGGCGTTGTCGACACACACCATTTCTGAATCTGAACTCAACATCTTTACCAATGCAAGCTATGGCATACAGTGGTAGACAATGTAAAAGTAACAATTATCGCGTCAATCATGCATTTTCCGATCAATAACAAGAATATTTTATCAACGGCACTTAATTTATAACATAAAAACACCACGCAATAAATTGTAACATTATCAAACATTAAACGCAGGGCTTAATTACACGCGAGCACGATCTATAAAACTAGGTATCTCAAACAAGCATCTTGTTGAACTAACCGACGTAACCTCAAAATGACGGATCATAAACAGCAGCCATTTTCTATCACTGGCGGTAAATTTAAATATCAAAATTGATGCTTGGTAAATTTGCTCTTTAACTAATATATTACTAAATATTGATGCATGTTCGAATATAATACATAGATTTAATTATACTATTTGCAACTCTATTTGGTTAAATACATTAATGTGAAAATACTGTGCGAATAAAAGAACTGCCTTATTTTAGTCCATTTATCCGCTTATTCCGGTTATAAATGTAAGATCCATTACAATTAAAATGTCGAAATGGAACTTGGAAGCATTATTTCTTTTATTGGGATATTTTTAAAAGGTAGCTAAATTTGTCTTGATTCGTTTCAACCTCACAACAGAAAAAACGCACACTCAATCAGCCTCTGTATAGTGTCTACATATTATGTTTTTAAATTATGCATATTCGTTAACGGAAAAATGTATATTTTTGCTCTTTTGTATTTCTCGAAAGATACGTAACGTTCCCTTATTATTGTGTGAAGTGAGCGCGTCATTTCTTTTTCTCTCATTGTCTAGCCAAGTACTTATCATAATGAATTACTTAATATTTTTTTCAAAGCCCCCCTGCCCTCTCTCTTTACCTTATATTTACGTTACATACATACAACCGACATTATGCTATACATATCTGAATATTTGGTAATATTTTTGAAAAAAATAAATTAAAATCATAATTAATGTAAAATCGATTCTTGTGTATACACAATTTTTCATATGTATCACGGTTTCAAGAGAAATAAATGATTTTTCTGTAATATGCATTCATAAAAATTTACATAGATAAAATTTCTACAGAGTAAACAAAAATTAATGCATCTTCCGTTTATTATAAAAAAAAATGTTTTCTTTAGCACTTGTAGACTTCTAAGTACACACTTACCTGCCTATTTGTAAGCGTTGCAAACATACACAAACTTATTATTTTCATCGAACGTGATTTTCAATACACTTTGACAAATAAATTTTAGACAATTTTAAAATAACATAATAAAATCTAAAGAAACTTAGTACAAACCTTATAAATTTGTGAGTCTGGTTCATTGTACTTGCAGGCGTTATCAAACATGAGTAGTAAATCTGTTACTAATTCATCAAGAGTCTCATAGCCATTATTCTTTAATATAGATGCGATTCTTTCCATATGTATAGGATTTTTAATAACTTCATAATAATCAGGGTACTCTTTAACATTTGGCAATTTCATAAAAATTGAAGACAATTGCCGACCTTTGGCATCATGATAATCCTTGATTGTATCATACATGGTACGCAGTTTTTGTAAATGTAAAGGCACCACTTTTCTAGGTCTCCTATAATTATACAAACTAATAATAACAACTTTAAAAATAAGCCATAGCAAAATAAAAAAAATAAAGCATTGAGTAAGTAAACTTATTTACTTACCCAACATTTCTAGTAGGAGTAGATAACTTATTTGGCTTAACGATCTCTGGAAGAGGACCTAATTCTTTTATTTTGTCCATTAATGCCTTTTCTAAGGTTTTTGCATCTTCATAAATTGAAGATCCTACCTCATTATATTGGCGGCAATTCCTGAACATTAGCTATAAATTTAAAAAAAATGTATATTTCTTATTCAATTAAAAATTGATAATAGTTTACATTAGTTATAATCCGTACCTTAAAATCTTGAATTAATTCGTTTTCAGTGTGATACTTTTCAGCTTTGATATTTGCTTCTATAGTTAACATATCAATTGGTTCAGCTATTACTTGATAGTAATCTGGGTATAATTTTTTTGAAGGCTTTTCCATAAACATCAATATAGGTTGTCTGCCATCATCAGTCTATAAGAGAATAAATAATTTTGTATAATGAATTTAACACAAAATTATGAAATAGTAATCATACACTTACAATGTATTCTATTACGCATTTAACAAGTTTATGTAATCTCTTTTTCAGTGGAATATTATCTTTATATTTTCCACGTGTCAGAATATTTGAAGCTCTTTTTATGAGTTTCGGATGAACATTATCTACCTCATCTTCAGACTCTGATTCCTAGATAATTAATAATAATAATAATTCAATGATAATTTTACCATTACAAATTGCTATTTTCTACAGTTCACATATAACAATGTTTTATTTACGTGATCAAACTCCAACAATTCTTGAACTTTTTCTTGCATCACCTTTTGTAATTTTACAGCAAACTAGAATATGAATATTTTAACATACCGAAAATAAATATATAAATATTTTGAACTAAAAACTGTTTCATTGTATTACCTTATATAAACGAGAATTATGTACATTATACTTTTTGGCATTTTCAAACACGAGATTCATATCTCCAGCAACTTCACTGACAGTTCCATAATCTCCTCTCTATTATAAAGTTTAAAATACGATATAGCGAAAAGAACATGATAAAACAAATGCACGATAAAAGCAATAAGTACCTTAATTTTTTTACGGATTTGTAACAAAGATATTGGATTCTTAATTGTTTTATAATAATCAGCATATAGTTGTCTTGATGGTAAGGTCCAAAAAAATTCGCTCATTCTCAAACCTGCAATAAAAAAGAAAATTTCAAAAACGTTCAATGAAGTATCAAAATTTTCAAACTCAAAAATAGATTTACTGAAAGATATAATATATTGTATATAATATTTAAGCAATTACTACAACAAAATAAGTCTACAAACTTTTGGCACTATTGTCATTATTATTTCAACTAGTATTACAAAATAAATACCTGTACTGTTAGGAGCTGTTCTTATAGTTTGAAACAACTGCCACTGAGGGTTGTCACTTTCTTCAGTATCCAGAGGATCTTCTTCTTCATCATCACTTTCTTCATCTTCATCTCGAAGGGCAGCTGATTGAGCTATCAGTGCATGTGCTGATCGATTACCTCTTTTACTTCTAGTAGAAAGTGCAGCAGACATTGATTTTAAAAGTGGACCAGTAACATCATTTGTCTGTTTTTTAGCTGCAGTGGAAATAATTTTTTTCAATAATTTAGCATCCTTATAGATCCATGAGCCTGGTTCATTGAAGAGACATGCATTCCGACACATAAGCATTAAATCCCTTTCCATGTCTGCAATGTTGTTATAGACATTTTCTTGAACTTTTGTAGCTATTGTTTTAAGATCAATGGGTTGTTCAATAACTTCATAATATTCTGGATAAAGCTGAAAGTAAAATGTCGGTTAATAAATCAAATTTATTTAATATTAGTTTGTTGGCAAGTTTACCTTTTTTGAAGGCTTAAGAAGAAATGGAAGATGAAGTGGTCTGTCACTATCTGAAGGATCGGTCGCCAACATAACAGCTGCAAATAAATCCTCATAAGCTTGCAAATCGTCATCTGGGTTTGTTGAGCTCTCAGAGGTGTCTTCTGCATCTTCGTGTTTAGTTATATTTCTCTTGGTCTATAAAGAAACCAATAACAGCAATAATGATAAAATAATAATTGGAATTTCATAACACAAAATTTTATACAGCTTATCTAACCTTCATAACTAGTTTTCCCTTGGATGGTTCATCTTCATACTCGTCCATTATCCGATTTTTTGTACTAACACAAAGCTCCCAAAGTTCGGTTGCATCTTTATACTCTTGCGAGGTTCGCTGTAACCAATAATATGATTGATTGAGCGTAAGATTAGATAATTTGTGAGAAAGTTGTTAGTGTAACAGAAGATACTCAAACGTACATTATAAAAGGCTTTTGCATTCTTGACCATTAGTAGAATATCGGTTGACATTTCATCCATATCCCTGTATTCATCTGTTTTCAGTTTTTGTTGAACTTTTAAAAGATCCATGGGATTAGAAACAACTTCATAATATCCTGGTTCTTGTCGTCTCTTAGGAACGCGTATAAAAGAGTCACACAGCAGCGAGCCATCTTCTTTCTTATGATTCCTCAGTATATCGTACAGCTGATGGCACAAGTCGCTCTAGATGGAAAGAACAAGCTAGTTAGTATACGGTGGTAATATTAATTAGAGGTAGTCAAAGCGACAAATCTCACCGGATCCAATTTTTTTCTTCTTTTCACAGGCTCTGGTATTATATCATCGGGGTCATCCTCGGTTCCTCGACTAGCCACCGAAGAAGTTCTCCTTCGCTTATTCATCTCGCTGAATCTGGAGGTGCAAAAGAGGTATGTATGCAACAGATGAGAAGAAGAAGAATATATAAAGCAAGTGGAAGCCAATGGAAATGTGAGTTGGGTATAGGAATAAAGCGAGCAGCAGAAGAATAAATAACAAATACACTGGAGAATGCACCAATCCGAATAAAGTATGATTCAAGAGGGGCAGTGTGTGGAAGGAAAACTGTAAGTCGCGGCGACTAAGTAGCTGAGAGCCGCGCGTTGTTGTCCCTTGGCTCGCAAGAATCAACTCTTCAGAACTGTCGGCAAAATCTCAGCGAAGGCACAACTGGATTTCTTCACGAGTCGGGGCAATACTTCCAAGAAAACTGTGCCAGCAAAATAACATCGCGGCCGCCGCCATCATAAAATGCTATATACACATACAAACAGGCTTGCCGCGAGCCGCCGCCGCCGCCGCGAGTGACTTAGCGAGCCGAGGAGGCAAAGCAAAAGCAAGCGGGGGCCGAACGACGAGTTTGAGTCGCGTATGTGCGTGCGCGTCTGCTGTGCTACTAATACTGGACTGGCGGCTGCTACTGCAGACTGACTGCTGCTGACTCTAATACTCGCTATACAGTGTACCCATACTATACCATAGCTATACTACACAGTTCTAGTCTCTAGCGCGTTATGAACGTGTGCTGGGCAGCCGTACTACTTATAATATCCCAAAAAACAACCCTCCGATTCACACGGGAGCAGAGAGAGAAAAGCATCTCTCCTGTAGGTATAGCTATCTTTTAAAAACAAAACAAACTCGCACGATCTTGCTGCAACAGTTTGAGTGCTGATTCGCTGAAGCTCTTGCGATACTTGTTAACGAAATCAAAGTTTACAAATTTGTCGGTATAGCCTTAACCTTAACTTTCCGTGTATACATATATATGTATATATGTATACATAATATACCTAAGCTTTCTTAATTAAAAACGCGCCATAATTCAAAGTGGATATTAGAGGCACTTCACGGATCTTCGGTTATATATTGTTTGTTTACAAACAGATTAGGCAGTAGTGGATGTGAAAAACAAAACCAAAAGAAATAATCGTCTGATATAAGTATTAGGGTAGTCACACGGCTGGGGCGTAACCTCTTAGTTAAATGAATAACGACTAAGTAAAATATATACACGACTACACGAGTAGTGCATTAGCCATCAGAGGTTAGTCGCCGCAGGAATAGAAGCCTATTCTAGTCGAAAGAGAAATGCGAAGGACTAAATCATTGATTTTCCAAAGAAAATTTCCCCCATATCGCAGCATATATACCGTCATCTATTCACACCCCCAATAATGTAAGTAAGTAGCCACTTCATATATGAACGCTTCAAATAACCTGAGAGTAAGCCTCCAACGGGCTCGAATTCTGGATGTGCCAATTGCAGCAGAATATTGTGTGTCTATATAACTATATAAGTATAAGTATACATATATCTCGGTCTGGCGCGCGTATCGCGTATTTAGATTAGGTGTAGTATTCACGCTGTATTCGCGTTAAACCCGGTCACGTGCGAAATTGTGGCGGCGACAGCGGCGATGTTGGCGGCAGCTTCTGCAGGTATTCGTATTATCACGCAGCTTATATGCTTCTCCGGCTCACCTTTGTCGATTAAATTCGTCTAATTTCTCGTCTTCGCAAAAACAACCCGTTCACTCGGTACACCAACTGGCTTGTGACGAATGCGTCAACTCGATCTTCCTTCGCCTTTTTTCTTCATCTAAGATCCAACAACATTGCCACCGATGATAAGGTCTTATTCAGCTGCACGACTCGAACGCGCCATGCTGCTCAGCGAATTCTATATTCATTCGGTTGGCCGCCATGATGGCATAGATTGCAGAATTTGCCTCTCTCCCGTGCGTATGCGCTCGTGCTCGTGACAACGTGACTCATCGTAAAGTCGTATTCTCGATGCCCAAAACCGTATCTGTTTTCCTAAGTAAGTTTTGTCAATCTGACTATCTGACCATCTTTATTATGAATAATGACGGTCTCTAAGACCGCAGAAAAATTGTTCATTTAAGCAGCAAGTATTTTTATATTATCACTTAACTTCTTACAACTATTTTTTTTAGTAACAATACATTTTTATTTATGAATATATATATATATGTGTTCTTTTTTTTAACTTAATATAAGTAATAAATAAATAAATAATGCATAATGCATATTCAAAGCAGCCAAAAGCCCTATAAATAAGTTTCTATAGATAAGTAGTTTTGTTTATATTTTAATTTAACACAATAATCGCTAACGTATATGAATTTTCTCATAAAAAGATTTAATTCTCTCTGGCGGTATTTTTGGGAAGCGTATACCTATTTGCTCGCTCGATAATAGAGATTATATACAAGCTAAATCCAGATGGAGCTAGCATGCATCATCAAGGCGGCAAAAGTTCTAAAATGTGGTCTGATGTCGATACCTAATTCAAGAAAAAAAAACGATTGTAAATATCAGATTTTTTCACAAGTACGATATTTTCAATTTTCTCAATTGCTAGTTGAGAAATTTTCACAGTGAGTACAGAGTATTCTTATCGTGTAGTATTTTTTTAAGCTTTAAAATTCGGCGACTTAAGAAAAGATAACGTGAAATCTGCTACGGCTACTATATATAGTTTTAGCTGCAAGTGTGTGAAATGTATATACATTTTCGCGGCAAAACTGAAACTTACTGGATAATCTTGGTCAAGAATTTCAAATGTAATAATGAAATAATGTCGTCAGCGACAATTGTACATATACATAATAATCTTATATATATTATATACAAATGTAAAAGAAATATTTTTTTTTCAAATAAAATGAGCTGAAATAAAATTTGCATTTTATCTTCTTTTTTTTTTAATTACTATACCTTTATCATACAAATATTTACAAATTTTTTAATACTTAAATGAGCTATACGTTCTTTCAAAGAACACAATACTTATTATTTTTGATTTGCGTCTGCATCCGGCGGTGAATTGGATTTACCTTCCCTCTAAACCATCAGATAAGCAAACGCATCGCCACCGACCACATGTTTTCCTTCATTTTTGATTTTGCCTCTCATATACTCATGACACATGCGTATAGGTACTCAGTCGTTTATGGCACACATAGTAGGTATATGAAATATATCTATATATATTTCGTAATATCAGCTGATCGACGCTATCGACAGCTAAGTGTTTACTGGCGCCATCTAGATAGAGCTTGCATCTCATTCGCTAATGTACAGTAATTCTGTTGCAATAATAGATCTTAATACATCCTAATCAAATCGAAATATTACTGAGTGTAAAACCAGTGTAAAAAATCCTGGGTTTTTATATTGATTAAAAATTAAACGCCCTCGAAAAAAGAATTAAACCTTAAAGTAAAAGTCTACTATAGACACATCAGTGCATTCTAAAAGTGTGAGAAAACGAGGTTATTTTTACATTTAAGTACTTCAAACAGCTTCAATGTCAACCGGTTTTATTTTATAAATCGAGAACACCGTTCAAGCAAGTAAAACATTCGATTCATTATATACCTACGAGTCACTAACTTGCAAGTTCATTGTCATCATCAAATTTAAATAAAAATATAATAATCAAAGAAAATTTTTTTACCCCTAATTTATATCTGTATAGAAGAAGTAATAAATGTCTGCAACAAAAGTACTGCGATGCTGTGCATCGATAACAGGGCGTAGATTTATCAATCAGTCTGCCAAAAGACTTGAATCAAAAGCATCTGATGGTATCAACAAGACATCAACCTCAACATCCAGCTCTTCCTCAAAAATACCGCCTCATTCAGAATCTGTAGTTGGTAATAATCATAAATAAATTTTTCAGTTGTTGCATTTTATCATGAATTTGATTGAAACTTCTTTTGTCAGGTCCTAGAATGATAATTCCAACCAATTTTGAAAAGTGGATACTTGTTTGGATGAAAAAGTTTCCTAAAGGAGAAGTGCCCAACCAAATAACGTAATTCATTATTTAATTTACAAAAAAAAAGAAATAAGTAACATATCATGCATATATAGGTAGCACAATCATAACAATGAATTTAATTTTCAAAAAATTCTTTAAACAAAACTTTTGATAAAATGTCATTTCTCTAAACTAAAAATACAATTAATACATGATTGGCTTTTTATTTTCCAATATCTCATGGAGATAACAGTTATAAAATTGTTCTTTTAGGGGAGATCTTATGTATCAAACGAAAAGCAGAGCTCGTGTCAAAGCTGCAAATTATATGATTCTGCTTGCTATTTTGGGTTGTATTGCTGCTGCTATTAGCGGTAAAAAAGCTGCAAAAAGTGGTGATTCAATTCAGAAAAGAAATTTAGACTGGCATCAAAAGATACAAGAAGAACACAATGCCCAGATGCAGCAAACCAAATCTTGAAAACTATAAAATTTGCTTCTTTAAAAGTTTGAGAGTAGGTATAACTTATAAACCTTGCAATTATGTAAATTTTATTAAAAGCAGTTTTAAAAAATGTGTAAATAATATATAAATAAAAAGTAAATCAATTTCTTTAATATTTTTTTTAATAAATCAAATATATATATACATTGTGCATCAATACTATCTTTCCACTTTAGAAAAGGAGATGCATTAAAATCATTGCCTATACATGTCTCTATATATTTTGTATAAAGTTTGGTATCGTATTTACAATATTTTCTATTATATGAAAGGTGTATAACATTAAGTTAGTAATATTTACCATTTTTCAATTTCATGGTTTCAAATCATCAATTATAAGAAGATAGAAATAAATGCAAGAGACTTATCAATGTTAATCTGATGATCATGATAAATATTGCTAGCTTGATTATCAATTTTATTGTTATAGAGGCATACTATGTTTTACTGTGTTGTCTTGGCAAGGCAGTTTTTCCACAAACTGCTTAGTAAATCCTCAACCATGAAAAGTTGGTTTCATGATGATTCATTTTCTGGTTTATAAAAGCCTCTGCACCTTTCATAATAAACTTGAGTTGTTCTATTCTTTATAACTTCTTCAACATTCAGTTCAGATTGTAGAAGACGTAGAGTACTTTGCTCTTTCCTGAGATTTTTAATTAGGGTAGCATCCTCTTTTCCAGCATCTCTTTGTTCTTTTAGTGCTTTAACTCTATTATGGACAGTATTCAAACACTTTTTAATTGCAACTTCACGTTGTGCATGACCAGACTGAATTTGTTTGAACAAATCTTTGCACTTAGTGGTTGGATCAACTTGACCCTTAAACGACTCTGTGGGAATAGTAGTATTGAGCAAGTAAATAATCTTGTCATCTATTTGTCTCATTTTCTGTAAGGAATCCTGCAAATAGTGCATACAAAAAACAAATTATTGCGTACTCCATGCTCCATTGTTACGAGAAAAAGTTTTTATTTAACTGTATACAAAGTCATCAAAAACTTGCACGATTAAATGCAAATAAATGAAGTTTTTAGAAGAAGTTTATATATATACATATTACTGATTCTCATTTTGCAAAACGAGGTTATGTCAAGTTTCAATAAATACAAAGAACATGATTTTCAAAAGAAAATCAAATATTTTTCGGTGCATCTTACAAAATACATTTAAAAAAAGTTAATATAATAAC
>UCQR01009973.1:13622-24090 GCA_900474235.1 Cecidostiba semifascia | reverse complement strand
CGACTGCGGGTATCCGGCGGACAATTGTTCAGACTCGAAAAGGGGGCCAGCGCGATATCGCGAGTATATATAGGTACGCGTACGTAACACCACGACGACTGTATATTCAAATTAGCCCGCGCGCGCGCGCAAAAAAAAAAGCTCCTTATAGTGTATAGCGCGCGAAATTCAAACGCGATGTCACTCGTATTTATAATAATAATAATATAACACGAGAGCAGCAGCAATAAAGAGAAAGCTAAAAATATAGAAATGTAAAAAAAAACACATACACACAACAGTGCACAACATCGAAGCCGAGTACTTTACCGAGGGCCGTGAGTGCGTGAATTGCGGCGCAGTCTCGACGCCTCTATGGCGACGGGACGGCACAGGCCACTACCTCTGCAACGCCTGCGGCCTCTACCACAAGATGAACGGCATGAATCGGCCACTGGTTAAGCAATCACGGCGTATGGTAAGCGAGGAGATTTCAGAGCCATAGTCTCCTGCTGCTCTATATACATATATTAAATACAGAGAAAATTGTGACGAGAGGGTTTGTTATAATATACATACATACATACATATATACGCCTGCGCGCGGGCAACCCGAGCGTCGCCCGCGTGTGATGCGCGTGCGCTCTCGGAGCCTCTGTGGATATTCGCCCTTGGCCGAGTTGCTATTTTCTTTTTTTTGTTGTTTTTTTGGTACGAATTTTTTGGTGGACACCGCAGAGCGGAGAGAGAAGAATTTTTTTGTCGAAGACTCGAGAGAGCGTCGATCTTTTTTTTTTTTTTGTCTTATTGGAATAAAAGCGAAAAAAAACAAAGAACAATACCCTAACTCTTGGCCTATAATGTCTGTTTCAGTGGCGGACCAGGGCGAATACTACAAAGGCTTCCGTGGGTATAGTGGCGTCCCTTACACCCTCGAAGAGAAATCGAACAACCGTCGTTTGGTAGGTGTCACCCCGTTCTCCCCATCTCTCTGTCTCTTTTTATCTATCTCTCTCTCTCTATACTCGTTCTTATATTTCCTCTAATCTCTTATGATTCTATTCACACATCACTTTCTCTTTTCCAATCATCGCTCATTATACTTTTGTGAATAATCTCGACTCTTATAATTGTATGTTATTGTATATTATGTTTTTTTTATTGTCCAATACTTTAAATCAAATGTAAAAAAATAAAAAGAGAATCAAAAGAAAATCATCACTCATATCACTCATATAAATTAATCATTGATCATATCGAGAGCGAGCTCAGCTACTGTGTCATTTATACTTTTTTTTTGTGTTATGCGTATAGCTTAAGGTGCCACTATACCCATGGTATATGCTCACACACACACAAAATATACTCCTTCCTGAAGTCACGCAGCCTTGGATTCTCGATCTTAATTATTATTATTAATATACGTTTGTCTCTCACTCTCTCTCTGTAATCCGAAGAGATGTGTTTTTTACCGAGGTGAAAAAAAGAAAGAAAGAAATGATAACTTATGTATATTGTTCGTATGAGTTTTCCAGGCGTGACCTCAAGATTGAGTGGCTCTGCTTCCCTTCTCTCCGCATAGATCTTTCGATTCTTGTTGAGGTATTTGGCATGAGGATGGTAATGACTATATTATACAATATATCAATTTTCAATATTTTAATTTCACACACATGAATATATTATATATACTTTGCTCTCACGATCTTCGTTGTTACCATTTTCTGTCAACCGCCATTAGCTTCAGGTCCAAAAAAACCGTCACAATTTTCAACACATATACAAAATCAAATCAAATTAGTCTAACAAAAATCTCTTGTTTCTCCAGTCGGCCTCCAGACGTGCTGGCCTGTCCTGCAGCAACTGCAAGACGACGACAACGTCGCTTTGGCGTCGCAACGCTCAAGGTGACGCCGTGTGTAACGCATGTGGACTGTACTTCAAGCTTCATGGTATCAACAGGCCGCTCACTATGAAGAAGGACGCCATCCAGACTCGCAAGCGTAAACCCAAGAACATGAAGACGAGCGACACGCCTATCAATCATAATGCACCGCCTCTCTGTGCTGGACTCAACAACAATAACAACAACAATAACAACAATAACAATACCAAGCTGAAGCTTGAACTTGGTAATTGTTGATTTATTTTTCATTTTTCGTCATTGCTATTCGTTATACACTTTGTCCCTAAAATAATAAACAATCGATAAAACGAAACTCCACCACTTTTAGATCACCACAATGACCTGCGCAGTTACGCGTCAACGCAGCCGTCGTACGTCTCAACCCTCTACAGCAGTCAGCCTCAAACAGGTCGGATATCGGCGATTTCATACCAACCAGGGATGTCCAACATCTACTACGACGTAATGAGCCAACAACAACAGCAGCAGCAACAGCCTCAGAATCACATGATGGAGAACCATCACTCGCCGAAGGTCGAGTGTCCATCGCCACCGTGTGCCACACGTTCTCCAGTTCTCGTCTCAGCTGGACACTCTCCTGATCATCATCAGATGGCTTCGTCGCCACATATCGTTCCACTCAACAACTCGTCACCTGGTCCCGCGGGAAAACTGCTCATCGATACCATCGAACGGCCTACCGTTGTCTCGATATCGTCATAGATCGGTTAGAGATCGGTTATATGGGCTTACTTACTATGTGTGTGTGTGTGTGTGTTATGCGCGTGAGATGAAGTGTGTGAGATTTCAGCAGCTCGTCTATGGATTTTGGAAAATTGTTTATTTCTTCATCATGACACTCGTATGATTTTTTTTTTATTATACGGAGATTTAGTTTTCTTTGTTTTTGTTTGACAACGACGAGTCTTTCAGCGAATCACTTTTGTACAAATTCGTGTACATCTTGCCGAACGCATATAGTAGTTTCCATATTATTATTATTATTATTATTATTAGATTCAAATATATAAAACGCTGCACAATAATCTAGATTTCGATATGCTCATGCGGGTGTATGTGGTCTCTAATTAATATGTTTCGTGTATATGTAAATAAAAATTAAAGAATCGTTGCTTCGCACTGCAGATTCGCACGAATCTTGATGAATCTCGAGTTCGAAATTATTGGGCCAAGGCCAGTTACGTGTCTAGTTCATAATTATATATAGGCAGTATAAGCTCCTAGCATTATATGTCTCAATTTTATCTTTTCTTTTGTATATATACTTCAACTCAATTATTATTATTATATTATACATACATATATTTTTTTTCTTCTTCTGCATACGCACAAGCGTTAATCAGATTGATCTGTAATTTTAGCTGACTACTTTTATCTTGTTGAATATTGATCGTTTATACGAAGATATTGAAGGGTCGATGAAATTGTTCCAAGTGCGTTTTTACGACTGAGTAAAAAAAAAACAAACAATCATGCCTTACCGAAGGGACCAAAAACTTTAGTATACAATACTGTATAACGCGTGTAAATTAAAAGCAATTTTTAATATCGAGAGTTTATTTATTGAGGAGACGCGTGTATTTATACAGTGTTTGGCAAAGAGTCGAATCCCGTTTATCTTTTTCTTTTAGAATTGTAAACGACTCGTCTTGCAATTTTGAAGTATATACGTGAGAATTGAAGTGAATGATAGGCGAAAGCTGCGTTTGATATAATTTTTTAATACTTATACCATTACGGCGCCAAGGATTTTGCGGATCAAAGATTGTTAATAGTCGTTAAGACACGTTTGCGCGACTTTTCCGAACGTCGCCTACTATGGTTCGTTGGAAAAAAGATTGACCGATGTTTTTCATGCATAGCATTTATTAGCTAATAATGTAAATATATATTATAATATATAGTTTTTTTTTTCTTTGTATAGATAAGGCTTGATATCAGTCGCCAACCTGCAAAACTTGCCAGCGATTTCAACCTATAATGTATAATTTTATGAGTTATTAACTTAATTATCAATAAATCTATACATATACGAGCCTTCGACTGTTCTCTAATCATCGTCTGCGTTAATCGTGGTGGACGGTGAGAAAAGTTCTCGAGGCGAAGCAGCACGATACCAAAATGCAATTGATAATATTTTGTAAATAAAAGAAAACAAAAAAATGTAACGATGTCCTTATAGTCGATGATAACTATAAGGAAAAAGTAACGCGCCTAGTTATTAAATATACTACATACGATGATCTAAAATTGTTCTATATCAATGAGCATGGCTGTTAATTAAGAAGAATTAATATCGAATGATTTTTGGTGTGGACTGTCGGGATGATGTTCGTCGATGATTGTACATGAAAGTTGTCGTATATAAGTTTATTAATTGTAATCAAGGTAGTTTTTATCGAAGCATATCATTAATGTTTATTGGACAATGGATACATAAAAGAACGGTCGCACACGTTATGTCGTGCAATTATTTTCTAATCTTTCGCGCGAAATGTGTATATTAATGTTTCGTGCGAACAGATATATGCACTTCAGAGTGTTGTATCGAGTCACCAATTATTTTTAAATAAAACGGGATTAATTAAGTTGACCGAAATATCGATGATTATTTATACACCCTAATTCCAACATCCTAACATTATTATTATTATTGATCTTTTGACATTCAGGTATATCAGAAGATATTAATACAGATCTCTGGTCTAAAGATTTTTTCTGGCTGGCGTTGATCCTGGCTTATCAGCTTCAGCTCAACAGATGGCAAATCCTGTATAAAAGAAATAACGAACTGTCACGTTATATTACGTCAAATTAAACGAAATAACACAATATTGAAATTTATTTCAAAAGCTGTACATCCATGATCAATCTGCCGGTAGGTCAGTTTCTAGCAGATTCTTGGGGTTCCCCCGTTCTTTATCAGCGCGTTGTATATATATATATGCACTTTATGACACAGACATTTTTTACTACTGTAAAGGCGCTGGTGAACAGCAGCCATGTTTGAATTTGCATCAAAGCGTCCATTTTTCTCAGTGTGTATTGAAGAAGCGAGCAGTGCCGTGCTGTATAGTAGGCAATCGTTCACTTTACTATTTTACACTGTAAGTTTATTCAATTCTTGAAGCATTTGATATTCACCCGTTGAAAAAAGTCATCATTATAATTAATCGTATTTTACGTGTTAATAGTTTTTTTAACGTAATAGACAATGGGAGCAGAGGATTTTCAACCGAAGGACAATGATGAAACAATAGACAATGAAGTCGGAAGGGCGGATTTGACTAATCGTCAAGGTTTGGCGAAATTCTAATTTATTTCAATCTATATATCGTCGCTCGTAACAAAGACTAGCACAATTCAAAACAGGCTTATTTTAATTTGCTATTATTAGAACATTAGAGTAAATAAATTAGACCAAGACCTGGTAAATTCGAGGTATAATCTGCATACTTTTAAGTTTATCAGGCCCCAAAAGAATTTATTTACTCTGGTGACCTAATAATGGACGATCAAAATAGACCTTTTTTGAGTTGTGCTAGTCTTCGTTACAAGCGACGATATGGACTTACGTTCAGAAACAACCTGGAGCATTAATATTTGTTTCTGTTTTAGATTTACTAGAGCAAGCGATTCGACTTCACCGCGAGGTAAATATAATACAAAATAAACGTTTGGCACATTTCTGCAGACCAAGTTTTCGATATTACTCTTTTTTTCTAACGCACAGGCGCAAGCCCGGACACTAGCTCGGCTGGAAAATGCCGATGCAACACCCCAACAACTGCATAATCTGCACGTCGTGAGAATCGGAGTTTTACCCGATGCTCCTATGGTGAATATAAATTATTACAAATTAAACATAAGCTTATTTACTTTTTTAGTATATTATTCATGCAAATTGTACCGAATCTATTTTTCTTAATACAAAATAACTATAAGACTAAATATAATTACAAACGCATTAATTCAGCTGAAACAACTTCGGAATAACGGGATAATAATATAGAAGGCGTTACATTTCTATTCGTATAACTTTGTGACAAAACCTGCATGCTACATTTTTTTTACCTAAAGAAGCTAGTAAGAAGTAGGTGAAAAAAACCTTAATATTTGTCAAAACCTTGTGATAAAAAATTGAAAATCAATATATATTGAGAAAAGTAGACCATTTCTCGGCAACAAAGATTAAGTCGATAAAGTAACAGTGATTCGTTTCAGTTTTATAGGCACCAAAATTAGTTTCAAAAGTTTTATTATATAGTTGAATCTGTTTCCCGGAAACCATAATTTTTTAAGTCACCATGCATTCCTCTTTCTAATGTTTAACGAAGCTTTCTTTTGATTTCGATCTTCAGGAAATGGGAGGTTTGTCTCGTCCTGTTGCCAGGACTGAAACCAGGGATGAAGCTTCTCGAATGGCAAATTTGTCCTGCAGTATCTGCCAGAGAAGGGAAACATCGTTATGGCGTAGAATCGCCCCAGGAAATCCCGTTTGCAATGCTTGTGGATTGTATATGAGAAGGCATGGTGCTTATCCATCACCACCTCCGCGTATGATGGATATTCCAATTGTTTTTCGCCGATCTGATAGGATCTGAATCAATCGGGTGTAAAACTGATGTCATGCAAAATAAGTACGGAATAAAAAGCTCTATGTAAAAAATTTACAATCATTTTCAATTCTTAAATTATATTGTTGAATTTGAAAAGAAATATCGAATTTTACCCATAATGTATACACGATTAAAAAAAATAAAATAAAAAATTAATGAGATAATGAAGTCCAGAATTAGTTATTTTGGCTTAAAAATCTATACTGAATTTATAATCGAATTTACCATTTTGAAATTCGCGCCACAGCAGTGATCTGCATGTAAACAGGAAGTTCGAGCCGCACCCGAGATGATGCATACGTATTCTGAGCAAAAAAAAGCATACGCTATAAGTATAAAGTGGCAACGGAACAGAACGAGACAGACGTACGCCGATACGACTGGGTTTTTCCAATGCTGTCTCTCTTCACCACACACTCACTGTATATTATGACTTCCCTCTCTTCAACGCCAGCAGAGCATCGGCAACAACGCATACTTATATTCGCGCGTTTGAAGTCGACATTTCGCGCCGAGACTCTGCAATACGTTATCGAAGCTGCAACAAAGCCGGGTACAACATCATCAGCATGATAATGAAGATCGAAGTTAAGAATGATTTTTTTTGCAATAAATTGTGGAGTAACGCGGTCTTATAATCAGCTATATATATATTATATATCTCAGAAAATTGGGCGTAATCTCGTCTTCAAAGTACGCCGATTATAATCAATATCAGCGATAGCTTTAAAAGGTGCTCCTCCGATATCCACGTGCTCTGAATAGCGTAATAGTAGCTTTATTTAATGCGTTGAAGGCGAGATTGAAGATTAAAGGTTGGCCATAAATCCCTTTTATAGCTCCATATAATATGTAGTAGCAGTTGTTATTGGGTGTGTATTTTTTTCCTTGTAATTCATCGAATGGTTTTCGAATTTTTAACTTAATCATTTTAGTATTATATTAGAACGAGTTGAGCACCGCGGCTCTAAACTCGTCTATATGGCGAAGCATCGCTGCTCCGCGCTGCTACAGCTATAACGAAAGCGCGCGCAAGCCGATCACACATCGCATGTGCGTATATATACACGCTTCGGTCATCTTCGGCCTTCTCCGCACGCGATCGGGAGAGTTTGCGCGAACTACGCGCCTATATAAAGTATACGCGAGAACATCCTGACAGTGCATGTTTCACGACTATATACGAGGCTGCGACGCCCGTGAGCCATGAGGTCGTGAACCATCAGGAAGAAGGACGAGAGACGCAAGGGTGACCTGACAACTAATACGGCGAGTAAGTGCGCGTGAGATCGCAGAGAGAGAGAGAGAGAGAGAGAGAGAGTTTCCCGCCGAGAGCAGGAACGAACACACGGATGCTCCAGTGTGGCAGGTAGGCGCTTCATCGACTTCATTAATTCCGGCAATCATTCGACTCGCGCATATAATATCCTATATAATATTCTATTGCCTAGTGAGAGGGCGTTCGTGTCACTTAACATAGCGAATAGACTTTGAGAGAGATGCTCACTTGATGCATGGCAATAATAATTTTATAATTTCAATATATATATATCCAACTGGACGTGGATTTGCACTTATATATGATTTCGCTATACGTGAAGATAACATCAGTGCAACAGTTTGTGGTCGGTAATTCTTACTTTTACCTGTTGCGAATGTTCTACGTTATTCTTGGGTTTTATATAGGCATAATATACTACTAGATTCATTTTTATTTTTATACGCTACAAAGAAGCTGATAGCGGCGAGCATTTTTTCTCGTCACAAAGTGGCAAATCCATGATTCAATTATTGAAATATATACAACTCACATGCATATTATGTATATTTTTTTCTTTTTCAGAAAAATGGAAGAACGTAAAGATCCTGAATCTGAGTTGAAACCAGATGAGGCAGAAAAACAGTTACTAGCCAGATCAGGTTAAGTAATAGCTTTAATACAGCGGTGCAAAATTTGCAAATTATAGATAATTTAGGATCCTCCCAGAAAAAGCTTTGTAATATGAACATTTTCAGTTTTGCAAAAAAAGTTAGAAACATGTTTCGAGTTGTTTAGATTTCAATACATGAGCTTCTTCAGTTCTTTTGATTTTACGCGTTGATGTACACACACCGTTAATTGAAACTTTGAATATTACGAAAGCGCGCCATGGTCAAGTGACGTAAGATTGGCCGGGGTCAGGTATGGTTAGGTGCACCACGTAGTTCTTTATATGCGTCGTGGTGCATCTAACCTTATCTGATCCCGGTCAATCTTACGTCACCTGACCATGGCGCGCTTTGTACCTGTGCGTTAAAACATTGAGTATTGTATCCTATTCTAAAAAAGACATTGTAATCAATATATTCCTGTTGTGACTGGTTGTTTAACTGACACATTCGATTGGACAGTCGTATTACTCATTGGCCAATCAGAACACTCACACGGTCAGGACTCGATCGAGACTGAGAGATGCAACAGAAGTATATAACCTTTTAAATTTATTACACCGTTTCCTCCTATTTTTATTTATTTACTTTAAAAAAGAGATGGGCATTATTCTATTTGTTCCCTAATTGACCCGATTGGCCATTCATTTTCGCGCGCGATTTCCGCGAATTGAATTCCTAACTCCAAAAAGTGAAAAGTGAGGAGATACAGAACGCGCGTAGCGCGTCTAAAGTCGCTAGTTTGAAAAAAAAATAATTTGTTTTACTAGATAGGTTTTCAGGGTCGCATACGGCAAATCTGATGTCTGATTTAAAAAACTAGAGTTTGAACAGCACGTTTCGCGCGCCCTAACCTAGTTAGAACACGCGACGTCCTTATTTATATGCATGTGCACTACATGAGCCAATCGCATAACATCTATCTTGGCTTCACAGCATCCGGTCATGACTTTTTTATATAGGGATAATTTCTTTAAGTGGACGAATACACATTAAATTGTCAAAAAATTAAAAATTGAATTTTATTATTTATTATGTATTGTTCAAAAACAGCATTAAACCATAAACATAATAGTAAACATTGAGGTACAGTGTGAAAAACAAAAAAATTTTTTGTATAGTCAGGTACAACATGTCTTCAAAGGCCGAAATTCATAATCTTCATTTTTTTATCCACCGCAGGCTTTCTTTGGCTCCGGGTATTGAAAAACACTCATAAGACTCTATAATTGATCTGCTTGAAACAGATGTAGTTTCCAAATTTTACAGAGTCTTGTCAACAATGACCATCGATTTCTTTCGGTTTCAGATCCTGTGTACAACAAGCGGAGGGGAGTTTCGTTAAGGTGTTCTGATAATTACGATAAAAAATCTGATCAGTATGAAGAGGTAGAAGCTGATAGAGAAGAAAGATTACATCAAAATGCTACACTTCAACAGCAAACTCAACATATAGGTATAGTTGAAAAATTTCTCTCGATAACTAATCAACCTGAGAGATTGAATAGAAGATATAAAGCATTTAATGATGAAAAAAAGAAAACTTTTTATCTTGGGATATGTGTTGAAATTGGAGTGGCAGTACAGATTAGTAATATCGATAGGCTTAAAAAGTTAGATAAGTTAATTAGTTATGTAAACAGCATAGAAAAAAAGAAAGTACTGTTAGAAACGTTTTACAACGACGATAATAACCCAATGAAAAGTACTAATTTAATTATTTTAGCATGTAAACACAATCAGCCTAAAGTTCTGAACTACTTATTTAATAAACGAATAAAAATTCTAGATAACTTGTCTACTGTTATTGGACGTAATAAAATAAGAATAGTTGATGTAGATGAAAAAGCTCATAACGCATTTTATTATGCTATAAGGTCAAATAATGTTGATTTACTTAAAATACTGATAAGGCCAGATAATTTTGTTCATTATTTATGCTCAATGAAACTAGACGATCTTTTATCTAAAGACTATGAAGAGTTAAAATTAAGAAACGTAGAAATATCTGAGA
>UCQR01009973.1:0-12138 GCA_900474235.1 Cecidostiba semifascia | reverse complement strand
GTATAAGGTGGAAAGTGAGCTAGATGATGTTTTAAGCACATTTAAAAGTAAAGTAAAGAACGAAGAAAAGTATCAAAAGCTAAAATCAGCACTAGAAAATCAAAAGCGAATTCATAGAATAAAATTGAAACTAATTGATCATTTTGAAGTTGAGAATAATCTAACACAACAAGAATACAATCTATTAGTTAAGGAATTAGACGAAACAGAAGACAAAAAAGTAGAACTTCTTAATTATTTCAACTTCAAAGGAAAACATGATCAGGGCAAAAAACTGATGAAAAAATCAAAAGATCACTATGGGGATTTCTTAGAAGGAGAAAAGGACTTCAATAAGCTTCTCAAATCACTTCAGTTAGAATCAAATCACGAAAAGTTATTAAGTATTTTTGATAAAAAAAAGCTACTTCATAAAGATTGTACTCCTGAATCACTATTGAACGATACTATTAATACTATTAAAGTTCAATTAACAGATGCGGAGTATAAGGGATTAATTGAAAAACTAGAACATAAAAAACAGGCTCATAAGGCAAAACAAAAACTAATCGATTTTTTTGAAAATAATAGTGAGATAGCAGATATAGAATATCGGCAATTAGTTGACAGATTACACACGACACCTATAAATAAAGAAGCACTTTATAAGCTCTATAGCTTTTTAAGTAAAGCTATCCTTGCAGTAGAATCATTAAATGATAGTTATGGAGCTTTTATCAAAGCCGTTGCAAAAAAAGAAACAACTATAAATGAGGTTTATAACTCTTTTTACAAACTCTCTGCATCACTCCAATTAGAGTCTAATATTCAAGACTTATTAAATAAAATCTTTAAAGAAAAAAAAATTAAATTTCTTGAAGATTATTTTAGTGAGAAGTTGAGTCTACTGAAAAAAAGATTGCAAAACGTTAGTTGTGGTTCAAAACATGAATTGATGTTGTACTATAAACATGATAAAAAGTTGCAGGCAGAGATAGAAATGCTTCTTCTTGATTTAAGTGATATATCTTCAAATATAGATCAGCCTCCTTTAAGATGTTTGAAGAAAGAATTTTTATCTTTAGATGGAGAGTTTCTATTTCTAATGGGAGTTACCTTGCGTAATTACTTAGCTCATGGAGATTCTTTAATTGATTCATCGTTAACCTTTGATCCATTGATAGCGGTTATATCTAATGCCTTAATATTTGCTGAAGAAGGGGAATCGATAATTGCGCTATGGAATCTTGTTAAGGATAGTAATATGAAGAATTATCTGATTAACAAAGTTAATAATAACATAATAAATGAATTGCGTAAAGAAGAACTACCACCTGACTTACAGCAGCATGCAAGGTTAATTACTACACTGCAACAATCAGATTACTGGATATATTATCTAAAAAATATGTTAAGCAATACAAAAAACGGTAAGTTAAATATCGTTAAATCTGAGGTTGCTAGTTGTTATGATAGAAATTTAAAGCTGCTTATTTCTCAAAAAGAATTATTTGATGCTGTAAAGCAAAATGACAAGCAAGTACTTGAAAATTGCCTCAAAAGAGGAGATGAAATTAATGCTCGAGATAGTAAAATGTGGACGCCATTACATGCTGCTGCACATAAGGGTCACAAGGATGTTGTTGAGGCTTTATTAAATAATGGGGCTAATATTAATTCTACTAATGAAAATGAAGATACACCACTACATCTGGCAGCTGTGAATGGTTATTATAAAGTTGTTGAGGTTTTATTAACCGAAGGAGCTAAAGTTAATGCTAAAAATAAGAATGGTATCACACCATTAAGCGAAGCAGCTTTAAATGGTTGCAAGATAGTTGTTGAAATTTTATTAAGCCATGGTGCAGGTATTAACGCTGAAGATAAAAGTGGTTCGATATCATTACATTATGCTGCATTCAATGGTAATTTGGGTATTATAAAACTTCTTACAGAAGAAAAAAGTGTTAATATTAATGCTAAAAATAAATATGATGAAACACCATTGCACTTTGCTACGAATGCAAAACACAATAAGGCTGAAGTTGTCGAATATTTGATCGGAAAAGGTTCAATTATAGATTCTGATGCTAATAAAAGAACACCACTATATAACGCATCATGCATTGGTAACAAGGATATTGTTGAGACTTTATTAAAGAATGGAGATAATGTTGATTCTATTGATAAAGATAAAAATTCACCACTACATGCATGTGTATTTAATGCAGCAGCTAGCGATAGCAATGATCAGGTTGTTGCGGTTCTATTAAATAATGGAGCTAGTGTTAACGATAAAAATGTGAATGGATGTACACCATTGCACCTGGCTAGTTTCTCAAAGAACAGTAAGATTGTAGAGCATTTACTTAAAAAAGGTGCAAAAGTTGATATTAAAAACAATTATGGTGCAATCCCTCTGCATTATGCTGTTGATAACTTGGATACTGTTAAATCTCTAATTATAATAGATAAATCCAGTATTAATAGTCTTGATAACTATAATAGAACTCCTCTACATATGGCTGTTGGACTATCGAATAACTTAAATGTTATCGAGTTTCTTGTAGACAAAGGTTCTAATATTAATGCTCCTGACAAAATGGGCCATATGCCTCTACATTATTGTTCACTTATTCAATACAATAGTGTGGACATAATAAGATATCTAGTAGATAATGGTGTTGATCTGAACACTCCTGGAAGCGATGGTATAACACTGCTACATTGTGTGGCTCGTAACGGTCACTTGAGTGCTGCTAAATATATTGTAGACAAAAAAGCTCAACTTGACGTTTATGATAATTATCATATGAGACCTCTTCATTATGCTGCTTTAAATGGTCATTTAAATTTCATTGAATTTCTTGTAAAAGAAGGTTCTGTTGTTAATGATCCTGACAATCAGTGTACAGCGCTACACCACGCAGCCAAACATGGCTATAATAAGGTTGTTAAATTTTTACTGAGCAAAGGCGCAAAGATTGATGCTAAAGATAAAGATGATAAAACTGCTCTATACTTAGCTGCCAAAGCAGGCTACATTGAAGTTGTAATTACTTTGTTGAAAGAAAAAAAAGATAAAAACATTGTTAATGTTCCTGATAAAAATAAAGTTACACCATTACATGCTGCTGCATATGAAGGCTACAAAAATATAGTTAAAATTTTATTCGAGAATAAAGCTTGCTTAAACTTTCCAGATAAGAATGGCTTGACTCCTCTACATTTTGCCATTTTACATGGTAATTTAGGTGTTATTAAATTTCTTGTAGAAAAAGGTGCTAATGTTGATGTTTTAGACAATAAGAAGCGCACACCATTACATTATGCATCTTCACAGGGTCGCAAAGATTTTATTAAGTTTTTATTAAATAATAAAGCTAATGTTAATGCTCCAGACAGTGAGAGGAATAGACCGCTACACTTTGCAGCTTGGGAAGGTTATGCGCAGATTGTTGAGATTTTATTAAATAGTGGAGCAGAAGTTAATCCTAGTAATGATCACAATACGACATCATTACACGTTGCAGTGTTCAATGGTCACTATCAGGTTTTTGATATTTTATTAAAATATGTGAAAGGAGAATTTCCTGATAAATTCAGCGAAGTTGTTAATGCTGCTAATGAGATGGGATTGACACCATTACACATTGCAGCTTCTGGAGGCAATTATAAGATTGTTGAGAGTTTATTAAATAGCAAAGCTATTTATAATATTGATGCTGTTGATAAACTTGGCAGAACATCATTAATTATAGCTGCTAGTCATAGTAACGTAAATATTGTTAGTATTTTATTAAAGAATGGCGCTAAAGTTGATGCTGCTGACGAGCTTGGCGTAACATCATTAAACGTGGCTGCTTATACCGGTAATTTAAAAATAGTTAATATTTTATTAAAGCACGGGGCTGATGTTAATCTTGGAACTCGAAAAGGAGTGACGCCACTACACTCTGCAGCTAAAGGTAATCACGATGAGATTATTAAAATTCTATTAAATTATAATGCTAATGTTGAGGCTACTGATGATGAGAAGAGTACACCGCTGCACTATACAGCTTTACTTAATCACGAGAAAGCTACTGAGGTTCTATTGAACAGTGGAGCAGAAGTTAATGCTAGTAATGATCATAATATGACACCATTAAAATTAGCTGTAGATAAAAGTAATATGAAAACTCTTGAATTATTATTAAAAAAGGTTGGCGAGAATCCCTTACACTGGGCAGCCGCAAATGATTGCTTGGATGTAGTTAAATATTTTCTAAAAAGCGGTTATAATATTAATGCTGTTATTAAGTATAAACGTACACCTCTACATATAGCTTCTCACTACGGTAGATTGCATGTTGTAGAGTTTCTCACAAAAGAAAAGGGAGTTGAGATTAACGCTGTTAATGAAAATAATATAACATCACTAAATTTAGCTGCTGAGAAGGGGTATTTAGAGATTGTCGAGATTCTATTGAGTAATGGGGCTAGGGTTGGCATTGGAACTAACAAAGGGGTTACACCGTTACATTCTGCAGCCAAAAATGGCCACAAGAATGTTGTCGAGATTTTGCTAAATAAAGAAGCAAATATAAACGTTGTTGACAAGTATGGCAGTACTCCTTTGCATTACGCAGCAGAAAGTGGTCACAAGCATGTTATTAAAGTTTTAATAGAGAATGGAGCACACATTAATGTTAAAAATAACGATCGAAAAACTCCTCTATATTATGCTATTGATGATTCAATTAAAAACATTCTGGCATCGACCAAGGAACTGTTTATTCAAGTAAAAAAAGGTGATCTACAAAAAGCTAAAGATTGTCTAAGCAAAGGTGCAGTTGTTAATGCTCAAGGTACTGATGGTGGTAGGCCACTACACTATGCTACTTGGAAAGGTTATATAGAGATTACTGAAGTTCTCCTAAAAAACGAGGCAAATCCTAATTTTGCTGATAAATCCGGTTATATGCCTTTACATTATGCTGCTCAAGTTGGTAATTTCAAAATTGTAAAAGTATTACTAGATAACGGAGCAGATCCTAATATTCAAGATAATAATGGAAAAACTCCTTTAAATTTAGTTCAGGAAAAATTAGCTCAAGATCCAGAAAATAATGATCTCAAAAAAATTACATATTTACTTAACAGATGAATCTAATAATAATAAGTCTCAGCACCGAGAAGAGCAAGTTTCAGGTTCGGTGTTAGCGACGTTCACGTTTGCACAGGCGAAAAGAGTAAAATAATTTATTCAAGTAGTATTACAGGCAGTGCAAGGTGTTGAGCGCTCGCTGGATTAGCTCGGACTTTAAGTGTTCCCGGTCATGACATTTGGCTTTCGCAATACCTCACAGACATTTAAGTGCTACATCAACTCAGCGCTGAGAAATCTAGATTTTTTTGTCTATTTAGACGACATCCTTATTGCTTCTTTGTCAGAACAAGAGCACCAGAAGCACTTAGACATAGTACTGAATCACCTGAACGAGTACGAGCTACAACTGAAATAGAACAGATCTACTAACTGGCCCAGTAGGATGTCAGTTGGTCAGTTATAATTATTTATTGTATAACTTATGTATAACTGAATTATTATCTGGTAAATAAATACTAAAATACTAAACAAGCTTTTATTCGTTAAAATATATCGAATAATTTCTGATATATTGGCAACTTGCAAACATATTTTTTAGTTAATGTAAGCACATTTCTATAAGAACAAGTTTATCGAATTTTGCAACGGAATTCCCATTTTGAAATTCCCGCCACGGCAAAGATCTGGAGCCGCACCCACTCTGCATTCAGCAAAAAGAAAAAAACTTTTACGCTGTGAAAGCGGTAATGGAACAGAGCGAGACAGTATAAGCCAAACACTTAACTGTGGGATTTTCTTATTCTGTCTCTCTTCACCACACGCTCGTCGTATACATTCCCCCTCTTTAACACCAACACAAAGAACTTACAACGCATATTCTCGCCGCAAGTCCATAGAGGTATTACTCTATGCGCAAGTCTCGAGTATACTCGTGTCGAGACGCTGCGCACGTTTTTGACGCTGCAAGAAAGCCGGATACTACAATCATCATCATAACGAAGATCTAAGTTTCGATTGATTTTTTTTGTATAATTGATTATGTATTACTTCTATTTTATATGTTATCTTATCATTCAGTTTCTAAGATAATTGTGAGTAATCTCGTTTTCAAAGTTCATCGATTAACTGAGTGATAGAGCTTCAAAAAGGTACTTCTCCTTTAGCTAAAAATTAATTCAGTCGTAGATTTTGTAAATACTGGTATCGACGCGTTCTGTATAGTGAAATAGCTTGACATACCGTTGAAGTTTCTTCAAAAAGTAAATTGATCTGTTAGCTTCATATTTTCAGCAATAGGAACGTGTTTTTAGCTATACTTGAGGATTATTTTAAACAAGTCGTACTTCGTAGTGGGGTACGTATTATTTTTATGTATATTATTGTGATCATTGTATGATATTATAATAAGGCTATACAAATCTATGTATGTGTAATACGTATTACGATTAGGATAATATATCACGGGTAAATAGTCACACATCATACTAATATTTGTTAATTTATATTATTAACTTTTGTTTGATGATTTATGAAGTCATTCTTAGCCAAGTAATTTATCTTTATAGTTGTGGATAGAACGTTTTATTGTGATATAAACAATACATAAAAGATAAGCCATCGCTGTAAAAATTTCAATCGCCTTTAGATTTTTTTCGATAAAGATAAAATGGTGAAATATACGCTTAAGAGTAACTTTTGTTTGACTTATATTCTTCAAAATAATTTAATAAAATTACATAAAACATTACAAAAAACATAGAACATTTGTTGTATAAGAAGTTAATTAGATTACATGTATAATATTACTGTAAGATTTATCAACAACAACAATAACAGTGACTCTTTTAAATATCTAAAGTTCCGGACGGTTGACAGCCCAACCGACAGCACACCTCTCCAACGTCTGCTCCCACCCACGTCCAAAATCACGTCTCCATCCCTCCCCCGTTTCTATCTCTCTCTTTCTCTCGCATCCTTTTAGAGTACAAGTACTCTAGCCTTCTCTCTAGCGTTGTTTCTAGAGAGATTTTACCAAAAGTCGTCTCTGCCTTTCTCACACTTACATTTCTTATACCTTAGTTTAAATTGCAAATTAAATAAAAAATGTTATTCAATAGAAAAATGGGATCATACGAGGATCATCAAGAAAACGTAAATCCGTTGCAGGATATAATGAATCGTCATCGTCCATCTTTACCAAAATTAGGTTTGATGCTTTCTTTTAATTGTTTTGAAAAACGTGTACATATATCTTGAAACATTCTTTTGAGTATTTTTCTGTATTAACCCAAAATAATGTTTATATTCCAGCACCGCCTCGTACTACACTCTCCATTTCTAAACCACCAGGCACTTTCTCAAAGCAACAAATCAAGAATATTTAAAATTTTGATAGAGATATATTATCATTAATTTTGGAATCCGAATTAAAACTTTCTCAACGTCCTAATGCGTCAAAATCTAATAAATTCGTAAAGCGTCCGATTACTGGAGGAATGCCGCAAAATGTTGACCGTATTAATAAGCCATATCCAAATTCTAAAACAGCTGAAGTAGCGATTCATGAATATAAAAGCGCCTCATCGCCTAAAAGACAACGTCTTGAAATATTAGACGATGCAAACGATGTTTATATAATCGAAGAAAGAATAAGGAAACCTCGAGATGATGCCCGTAAGTTTTTCCAATAGTAAATTTTAAAGATGGCATAAAGTCATACTTACAATTTTGTTGTTTTATTTTAATAATAATCGTATGCATATACTAGAGACACAATCAGATAACATCCAAGCAATTTCACCTATCATCAACAAAATTATACCAACAAAGTCGACTATCCATACAGCTTCAGAGGTACCACTAAAAGTCGCAAATACACGTAAGTAGCTATGGCACTATAAATAAAAGTACCTAATGCTACGTCTTGAATAACTTATTATAATTCACATTTATTTTACTATTATTTATAGCCCCTGGATTAGAAAGAGAACAGCAAACTAACGGGATTCATACTTTTTCAAGGGAACCCACTCAAAATAATGATCAACATTTCTTCGAGTCTTTAAAGCTTGACAATATTAATTTTAGAAAAAAAGTACTTAGACAATTAGAGTCTGATTATCGTAATAATGTGGACGGTATAACGTACTCTGAAACTATGCAAGAATTAAAAAAACAAAAAAATGTACTGAAGCAAGACATAGAGCAGTCAGAAAGGATTAGGTTAGATATTGCTGAGTCAAAAGCAATAATAATGTTAGGAAAATACACGTGTAAAAAATGTAGGAAGGGATATGAAAAACCGGGAAATATTTTTAATCACATGTTAGCCTCTCATCCAGAAATCGTCGAAGAATATAAACCTGCTCAAGTAAATGAAGCAGCAAAAATAGTCACCGATAATCGTGATGAAGGTCGCGTACACATCTTATTTTGCATATTTGATATTATTCTTTAATATTAAAAATAATTGAATATTGATTTCTTTTCCAGCAGGATCTACATTGACATCTCACTCTCGCAGTATTCACAGCCAACTTACTTTACTGAATGACAACGCACCGCTGCATCACAGAGTACCGAGGGCTGGTAATTCATTCATTCATTAATTTATACAACTTGGTTTTAATTTACTTTAAACTTTAATTTTTCTGCATTGACAATTTTTATTATTTTTGAATTAAGACATATTTTCATCCTAGATTTTTTATGATAGCAGATTTACAGATTTTTATTTATTCTATTTTACTTGCAGCTGATTTCAATATCCAGAAAGACAACAGTAGTCAAGTACAAACTGTAACGAATCCAGTATTAGGAGGATGCAACGTAATGGTGAATGCACGAATTGAGCCTATCCCGGTCAAGACTACAAATCCACGCATGTACTTACAAAGCGCTGTTGAGATAAGTCAAGACAATCCATTGTGGAGAAGAATTAATATTAATTTTGCTCCGCGAAAATCAGTTGACTTTCTTGGATATAAGTCGTTTGCATTATTTCAGCAAAGTGAAAGAATGATAAGAAATTGATTAAGAAAGAACAGATCCAATAAGTTTACCACTCGTATAAACCAAATGAAAAATGTCAGTTCTCAAGAAGTATGTAAACGTAACAATACAACTTTTCATGACGGCAATATCCAAGTAAAAAAATACATTTCAGATTTCATTTATACGAAAATCGAGCTTAAGCAAATTAATCATTGTTACGTATTAAATAAAAGTGCCGATAATCTTTGCAAGATTTGCATAAACAAATTAGTTGAATTTCAAGCAAAGCAGTATGCTGTGAGTAAAGCTGCCTATGATGAGCATCAAAAAATAATAAAAAATAACTTTTTGAGCAAGCAAGAGAAAAAGAGAAAAATTAAAGAATTAGTTAGCACAAGAGACGAATATAGCCTTATAAGAGATCGCTTAAAAAATGTGAACGAGAAAAGACGTCATTTTAATTTAATTCCAGAAGTGATTAAATACAATAGAACTTATTTTTTGCTACTTCAAAAGGCTTTTAATGATACGAGAATTCGAGATTTTGTTGGATTAGATCAATTTAACCAAACTGAATATAAGTTTGGTATTTGTTGCGCTAAGTTAATGGATGATATTGTTAATGAATTTCTTGTGCAAGTTACTGTGACCTGCATGAATTTTGCATATCAGGAGCGTAAAGTAACGTTGACCAAAGAGCTACTAAGTCAATATCAAGTATTTTTTACAATGACAAACAAGGACGCGAGGTATCTTGAAGCTTGTTCATCGTATATGGGAAACTTTTTTACGAAAACTTATTTAACTTCCTTACCTAAGAGTAACGATTTAGAAGTAATAATCATAGATTGTTTACTGCGACATTGTTTTAGCGATGAGAACACGATGCACGAAAGTTTGGACGATCTTATTTTTCAGCATCTCAGATCACCGCAGCCAATATTTAAATTTCTAATGTACATGAAGTTTACTAAACCTTATTTAGAAGTGATTAGGTGCTTATTGTTGAAGTTTTTATTCCAGCTCTCGGTTGAAGTACTGAAATTGAAAAAAGTAAAAGAAAGCGATGGTTTGGTGACATTTGAAGAGTTGATAGAAGCCTGTGAGATCGTAGGGGTATTTGGTTCCAGTTACATACATTACCTAAGAAAAGCATACATGCAGTATTTTACAAAAACTATTGGCAAGATAATATAAATAATAATAATAATTGAGATATATTTAATGCGTTTAATTTTTTTTTAGTTAAAATTTATAGAGTTTAAAGCTTTTTTACTTATAAATCATAAAAATAATGAGAAATATGTAGCATATATTATATGTTGCTAATTTTTTGATTAATAAAATTTAAAAAATATCCCATAAACTTGATTTTTTAATGATAATTTTTATGAAAGGAGAGTATAATATGAAAAGATCTTCTCGAAAAGTGAGTAAGTACTTGTAGTTCAAAGATATTTTTATAACACGTGCTGACCCCCCAGGGTCCTCGCTTGATACGGCACCAAATGCTGTTGTTTCAATCTCTGTTGGAGTAGTAAATATTTAGACAATTAAATTAAATATTTGGAACTTTCTTAAAATTAAATTATGTGAGTAACCAAATTATCATGGCAAAAATCTGAAATAACCGAAATCATGTACAACATACAATTAACAAATGCAAAACCTCTCAAATCAAATAATCAACAGTCTTTTTCTATTCTCTAGACTAATTAAATTTTAGAAAAAGCAGTCCGTTTTGTTTGTTTTATAAACGATGCTGAACACATTGAATATATTTTTCTAAATTTATTCATCATTTTCTATTTCTCTTGTCCGTGCAATCGTCTTTGACATATCCCTCCTCCCACAAATACAAAGAAAGCTCTGCGATGCTTCTCTATATACTTGATCAACACATGTAAAAGTTACTTATATATACAAAAAAGTATAGATGGCGTGGTTATCGTTCGTATTGGGATATAGGTTTCGTCACTTATTATTCTGTGCCTGTCAGTGCATGTTTTAGCGTCTCATGACAAGGATCGCACATTTGTAAGTTAAAAAAGTGTTCGAAAATCGTGTTAGTTTTACAATAAATATCAGCATTCGAATATCGCGGTCTAATTGGTCAGTTGTTATAGTTTACATTCATTCTTCATTGATAATATATTATCAGAAAATTTCAAACGACAAATGTTAGTTGTTGGCTGCCAGAAGTGCAGTGGTGTACGGGTGAGAGAGCGGCAATCTGGCAGAAAACGAGGAGTCTCCTTCAGCTTCATTGTCTTATCGCTGCAGAAAGTCTTCATCGCTACATAGGTATGATATTCTGCTAGATAAAGCATTTTCGCGCATCAACATTAATAATCTCGAAGTCGCTAACACGAAACAGTACTTTTATTTTTTATTTGATTTCATAAAGTAAATTTATTATATTATATTGCTGATTTTATCTCGGATTTCACGCAGAGCGAAAACCTATTCATACATAGTGGTTATAATGTGAATACAAGCTATCTAAATATATTAAGCTATAGATAATAATGCTGAATTTGCGAATGCCTACGTTTTTTTCAATGATGATATAGCTTTGACTAACTATACAAGTTGTTTACAAATCACATTCTTGACATTCGGTTTGATTCGGTCAATGAGGATACACTGTGATGCGTGCTATAGTTTCGCGTTTTGTCGCGACGGTATATGCATTCAGTAAGTATATACTCATGCGCCCTGTATTAGAAATAAGAAACTAAAGCAGTTTGATGCCGCAGAATGTAAACAAAAATGAAACCGTGCGCGCTTTTGGAGCATTGTCTCTCACTCAAAAATTTCTTTTAATGTCATATATTACAGTTTTTTTCCAGAGACGTATATGAAGCCTAATAATATGTATACAGGCAACTCACATACGCACTTATGCTTACGCATGCTAAATAAGCTATATTACACTATACCTATATTATAAAGCACTAAAATAATGATGTATGTATTCAATACTTTTTTTTTTTTAGAAAAAATGGGATATGAAGGCAAAATTAATGGTCCTGATGAACCTATCTCTAATTTTATGGGTCAACATTCACTAC
>UCQR01009972.1:0-14431 GCA_900474235.1 Cecidostiba semifascia | reverse complement strand
TTGTGATCGGTGTATATATTATATATCATGTGATTACTCATCGTGTCTCTCATTCTTCGCCTTCTGTCCAATTCCGACTTTTCGCTTCTTTTTTTTCTCTATTTCACGCATACGGACGCACGTACATCTCTCGAATAAAAAAGCCGGGGATATTATAAGGGTATTATAATAGCAAGTTTATAAAAGCGCATCAGGTCAAACGTCTCGCGCGCGTTCTTGGAAATGCATTCCCTTTGGCGTATATACTTAATTCATGCAATGAATAGCATTCATGCATAACAAGATGAGCCGAAGAAATGGTATATTAGCCACGGGAGCGTTTAACCTAGCCGCTCTCGTGTCTCTCGTTCTTTTTCGCGCGAAGCTGTACGTTTATCCGCCATTAAAGTTTTTACAAGCCTGACCTCCGTCGTTTCCTCTCGTGTTCATTATCATACTTAAGTGTCACTTGCGGTGCACATCGCGCTGGATCTACAATATTTCGTCGATGCCTGCAGTATGCATATAATGTTGTACATGACACCTACGCGTGACTCTCGAGTATATAATACAATGGATTCACTCGTCAGTGCGTCGATTATGTTTTTTTTTTATTCTTTATTATCAGTTTCATTGTGTATTATCGTTATTATTCATTATTCTGAGATTGATCCGTAATATGCATAGAACACATATATACGCGTGTGTGTCGTCGTTCATTTTTTTTCTGCGCGCGCTCGCACAATCATATTATTTATACGAGCACACACATATATATATGTGTGTGTGTATTTAGCTGCCTACAAAAAACAATACAGTGCGTTATACAAATCCATCATCTTTGCGGTTCACGCGCTAACATAATTCTTTGCGTTATTTTGTCTCTCCGTCGCGTCGAATCTCTTTTCCGATTCCGCTATATAGCACGCTCATATCCCTCGCAATATACATGAGGCTGCAGCGAAAAAAGCGAAACTAGGATAACCCGTGCCTTTCTGCTCCTCCCTTTTTCTTTTTTTTTTTCGAAAAAAGAGGAAGGATCGCGGGCGCGCAACGTTCAAAAATGCATTCCGGTCTTTTTCCTCAGAGCCGAGCCCTCTAATGGGCTCGTCGTCTCACGCTACCGTGCACGTGGTAATGGGCCGAGCGCGAGCTCTAATTTGGCTTTTTTCGAGTGCCTCGTCATATTTCTCTCGCAATATAAGTGTTTTCTCTCTCTTTCTCTCTCTCTCTCTCTCTCTCTCTCTTTCATCCACCCCCTACTTCTTTACTCTCTTTTTTTGTTTCTGTTCAATAAATGTTTGTATATAATATACATATGTGTTGCTTTATTTTCTTCTAGGATCGCTTTGTTAATTAATAGTTAAGTACAATTGTATGTTTAAAGTTTCTTCGCCTGTCTCGAGTCGAACGAAAAAGATCGTATACTATGAGTTTTAAAAAAAATTCGTTACAAAAGAGGATATTAGTCACGTCGGGAGGGATTTTTGCGCTATACTGCACATACACCTGCACCAATTGAAAAAACTATTACGTGCAACGATTATTACACCTTAATAATGTGAACGCGGAATAACGTAGAGGAATCGTATGTGTAAATTGGTGGCAAGTACGTGTGTATGTGTGTGTGCGAATAAGCTCGTCGAAATCAATGATAAAATTTTGTTCGGAATATACTCTCTTGAGCGAATGACTAAACTTACGGAGAAGAGAATGAGCGAGTCGCATATACGCCACATGCCAGTGAAGTGAAGCGAAATAATGCATTCACCTTATGCTCAATCTCGCAAAGAACTGACTCATGTAACTACCTACACATATATTAATAGCGCTTTGTGTTGACCGGGGAGGAGCATAGGAATAAATTATAGAAACGAGTATAACAAGGAAATTCGCATCTGGAAGAGAGAAAGTTCGAAAAGCCATCAGCTCCGTTGGCGATGAGATGAAAACGAGGGAAAGCCGTCGTATACAAAATAATTAAAACGATATTATATAGAGATATACAGCGAACAGTAGAAAATAAGGGAGAGAGAGGATATCGATAGACAGTATATATATAGCAATAAAGGAGAATTCATATGGGGATATGACGAGGAAACGCTAGGTTCTCGTTTTATTATTATTATTATTATGGCAAAGCCGCGGTGCACTGATGTCAGCGCACGACGCGGCGCTTAAATCGATCTTAATTTTACACACACACGGGTGGGGGACACTCACAGCAGCGAATGTGGCTGCTATACTTTTTCTTTTTCTTTTTTAGTGATTTTAGCCTTTCTCTTTTTGCAAAAAGCCGCGCGCGTTGTGTTACATTTTCCTTAGCGTCGTCATTAGTCACCAATTCTATTATAAAAATGATATGATATGCACGTTGGAAAAATAAATTGTCATATAGTCCCTATATGAATACATATATATTCGTCATACTCAAATATTCAGTTCTAGGTATTTGATCGATATAACTCCCCTAAAAATACATACATTCACGTGAATTAGGACTCGGCAGTATTTGTATTCATTTCATTTTGGATATTAGAAACTGCGGTTTTGTAGTGCGGTTCTCGTATTAACAAAATTCATTGTCCCGAAGATATAATTTGTTTTTCACATATTCTTATGATTATTGTTATTATTTTCTTCTGCACGTCGTGCAGTATCGTCGGGTCTTGCAAGAATTTTGCTTCAAAATCCTCGCTCCATGCTCTATCTGATGTGCATCGTATTATATATGGCATCGATCCGGAAGCAAAGCAGTTCCCTCACGAGGCCGCGCGCTTATAATCTCGAATACTTAAATACATCATAAATAGAGATTTCCGAATGAAATGTCACAATATATATGTATATATGCATATCAAATACTGCCTGATAATACACAGTTTTACATTACTTTTTACTTTTTTATTTATTATATTTTTTGTTCTTTACGGCCCACGTCGCGAGGTGGGGGTTTCTGTTACAATCATTGTACACGTGTGATGTCTCTAACGCGTTAATTTTACGTTTATTTTTCTTATTTCCACAAAGATTGAAGAGCCTTTAAAAATCCCTACACGACAATTATCAAAAGTTCAATCGTCAACTAGGACCAAGGAGAGAGAAACACATCGGTTTTGACATATAGCAACGTACAAAAACGAATTACACAGCTCCAGGCCTACAAAAAATGAAAGAAGATTGCACTGCACTCTCGTGTCGCCGTCCACGGAAATTGAGATTCCCGCGCCTCGCTTTTATTTTTCTCTCTCCGCGACTATGTATGTATATTTCAACCTCGTGATCGTTTTCCAGCCAATATCACCGCAGAGAGAAGAGAGTCTATCGCATGCAAAGTAATTGACACACGCGCCTGTATAATATAAACGCAATCGTAGCCCACCATGTATACTTCGTTACGATATGGTAAAGGATTTTTTTTCATCTCATTCCCTCTTATACAATTATACCAAAAATACATACAATATGGCCGCATTCCGATTTACAATAAAAAATTATAATATTATTCCTCTAAAAAATGAAAGAAAAATTAAATGATCAAATAACGCGAAGATTCGCTCTTCTGACCCAAGCTTTGAAGAGAATTGGAAGATCTCGGGAAGAAGCAAGATCAATGTTATTGCAAGCGGGTGCTGTATGCAAGAGATTGTATTTTCAAACCTCCGCGAAAGTTTTTGGAAGAAAAAAAACAACTTTCGAGAAAGAATTTTCTTTCCTGCTTAAAATTCTTCGTGGCGAATCAAAGTTTCGTACCGATGACCCATCTTTTTCGGCGATCAAAAAAAGCTACGAGATCATAGTACAAACGTTGGTTTTTTTTCCAGCGAGGATCCGCAGAAGGACTCCCGGAGGTATAGAGAAATGCAAAGCGTAGAACTTGATCGGCTTATTCTGTATACATACGTTATTTGAGAATTTGTTTCTTTATTATTACTTGGAGTCTACAATCGATAATGATGATTAAATGTTTCGAATATTATTTTCAGATACCATTAGTACCAGTAGCGATATTTTTCTCTTTCCGCTTAATGCTTATATATTTATATATGTGTGTGTAAGCATTCTGGAAAAAGTCGATATAATAAAAGCGTAAAATGAAACTCTGTTATCTTCTACTATATTTGCATTAGTCAAGCATTTAACAGAAGGCAGACTGTAGTGAAACTCGCATGTTTTTGGTATCATTTGTAAAAGTCGATTTGTGCATTTAAAAGTCTTTGATACGTTACCAACAATACTCAAATTCTCGTACAAACATGTAATGAACGAAATGATTGATAAGTTTCGTGTTTTATTTTGTCATTTTGTAATATTTCTTATTAAATATCTAGTCTCAATCTACTCGACTGCAGTCCATTTTTTTTAGCTTTGCAAGCATATTCCAACACTGAAAATTTTCGTACTCGCTTTTGGGATTTCCAGAAATATCATATAGGTCGTCTCGAAAGCGTCTAAATATGTTTTCTTTTTTATGCATTTTTTTTCTTTGCTGAATGTGTGTGCTCGTGTATATGTGTGTGAAAATAGTTTCGAAGAATAATACATCTGCATACCTCGACAACCGCTGTTGTTAACAATGTACCGTATGTAGAAAGAGTTTTTTTTTCAACTATTAGATAAAGCGTCCCGCACTCTTACAGATTTGAATCGTCCTTTTTTTCTCTTCTTTTTTCCATTTTTCTTTCTTTCTCTCTTTCTATAATCTCTCGCTCTTTTTTCAAGCAGCACACCGTCGATTCGCCGATGTCTGGTACTAGAAACTCAATCTAAGGGGACGGATATAATATGACACTTCCACCTACCTGCAAGAACACAGCTCACCTACTACTCTACAGACCGAGCATTTTGAAGGTGTCCTATATAGGGAGGATATGAAGTCTCTGGAGCCAAATTCAAAACTTGCCGATTTTTGCAAACGTTGCCTTTATTTCGAGCCCTTGATTAATTCGAGACAAGGCTGCCGCTGAAGCTACTTCACCCTCAAACGTTGTTTTTTTCTTCTTGATCTTACAGTAGATGAATTTGCATTGCGAAGCTCCATGATGCCTGGACAAGATTGAAAAGTTTTTCAATGAGTATATTTTTGAGCTACTATACGCCAAGAACTTTCAACTCTTAAAGCTATATATTTATAAAAAAAACAGAAACGATTAACAGAGAGCAACAATAACCGTATCGTTAAAATTTGATACACACCTTATACGGTAATGTAATTAGCGTGGCTCTCAGCTTAGTCGGGTCTTTAAACGTTGGGCGTGTGATCCCACTCGAGGTCGGGGCTTGGGCAGCGTCCACGTCCGGTGCCGAGGTCGCAGTCGTTCTCGCAGTCGGACGAGTCGAGCTCGTCATCCCTGTAGCTGCCCTCCTCGGAGTCAGAGCTAGCCGAGTCATCGAGATCCTCGTCTCGGCGACTTTGAGCGGCCTCCTGCTCGGTTAGCCTGTCCATAGGGTTGACAGTTATAGCGAGAGCCGAATCGTCCCAGGCCATCTCAGTTTCGGCGGCCAGTTCCTGTCCGGCCGTTCGTCGGCGCTCGTTGGCACCTGGAAATTCAATATCATCGCGTTGAACTATCGGCACTTGATATCGATTAGCACTTGAAGCTTCAATTAACATGCAATAACATCGGGGGCGGAATTATTAAATGCCGGATATGCGATTCAGCCGTTCCGCACAGCAGCAGTATCGGGAGGGTTGCGAAATTAAAAATAGACTATAATCTCACGTCCAACCAAATAGTAATCCCCGCGCCCGAGCACAATTATTAAAAGTACACACGTGTATATCTATTAAAAGCCCGAATCGATAGTTTCGAAAGCCGAGGAAAAACTGGCTCAGCGATTGTAGCTTGTAACACAATGACGTTTAGTTTCAATACGAGTGACCTACATTCAGACGTGCGGCTGGCGCATTTGCGCTTCGCTCGCAATTTTTCATTTTTTATTTGCACTGAGGCGCAGGCACGCTGCCAATAGTCGCGCTGCGCTAATATTAATCCCCCCCCATTAACCACTTAATCGGATGAGCGCCTTAAAAGCGATTACAGCTGTAGGTATAGCACGTGTCAATCGGTTTAAGCGGGCGGGAGGTGTAAGCCCCATCGGAAAAGTAAACAAACAAATCAGTTCGGTACCTCGCATTCGGGCGGCCCCGACAACAACCATGAGCAAGAGGAAGCCGATACAGCAAGCAGCGACGATGGTGACGGCGTGACTGCCGCTGGCATTGTGGATGCCCTCGCGCAATTGCGTCGTCGCGTACTCCTCGTTAAGCTCCGCGTGGTGGGGCGAGAGGAGTGCGTGACCTGGCTGAGGCTCGACGATCCTCGCCATTGGGATGTCGTTGGCCGTGTGGGTCGAGTGCGGCACCGGCGACGTGGTCTTCTCCTTCGGGTGGATCACCGCCAGCGTCTGGATGTACTCGTTACTGGCGAATCGGCCGCTGGAAGCAATACGTTCAAACATTTCATTTTAAGCGATGAATAGTGCAGAAAAAAGCTTTGGTTGATTGGAGATTTAATCTCTGATTGAAAGCTATCGAAAACGTCAGCGCAGTTCGGAGCGCAAATTGATTTATTATATTCACCGCTAAAAGTCCAATACTTGTTTGAAAGCATATAATCGATAAATAAATCAGCCCCTACTCTCTAGAATACAGGGAAAACGTATCTGGCAAATGACGTACCTCAATTCCGAGCAGGTGAGCTTGAACACGCGGTCGAGATAGTAGGCGGGCTTGCGGTTCATGTAAGTGATGAATCTGATGATCTGCTGGTAATTGTGCGGCGTGTCAGCGCCGGAGAGGACGACACCGTCCCGGTCGACCCTGGCGCTGATTGAGTGGAAGCGACGCAGAGTATCTCCGGGTAGGCTGAGGCTCTCGTGGTCAGGATTCAAGCTGGGGTAAACGCTGACGGCACAGGCGTCGAGACGAGCTGCTGTACCGGCGGTGACCTTGGCGTCGGGGAAGACGCGGACGCCCAGCCGGAAGTCGGCGTACTCACGCGCTACATAGCCCGTACCTGAATAGAAACACCCACACACACACACACATACAAACAAGCATGAAGAAAATGAAAGAAAAATCAAGAGGGGATTACCTTATGATTTGTATCGAGGGCAAGAGCGCGTGAATATACGGCCCGTCGCGCGAAGCGTATTGGCTTTCGTATGGAGAATATAGAGGAGGGGAAGACAATGCCGAAAGTTTTTATGGCATGAGAGGGGCGAGAGGATTACCGCTGTCAGAGCGAGAGAGAAGCACGAGGGCTGGATATTAAACGGAGTGTTGCCGTATTTTCCCGGGCGGCGGCACACGGGAAGGAATTAAAACATTCCTGGGCTTTAATATTCCTTGACTTTGAGGAGAGTTTACGTATACGTGAGCTTCCGCTTTTCGTGGAGATTTTCGCCCGGGAGTGATTGATTCTCAAACGAAATAGTCGGGAAGTTGTTGGACGTTTATTGCGCGGCCGACAAACTTCAATGTCGACGGTTATTTTAAAAGTTTGAGCGTTTCCTTTATCAACTCTCTATACGACCGTCGGAAAAGTTTATTCCCTTTTTTTTTTACGAAACTTGCCGCATTAGCCTCCGGCTCGTTCGAACCTCCTCGTCGTAAATTTTCGTTATTCGCCTCTCTGATAAAATTTTATCACTCGTGCACGTCTCGTATGGAAAAGGCGAATAGTCCAAAAAAGAAAGAACGAGCAACCTACCGTTGACGGTGATGCCGGGGCGCGGGGGTGGAAGCACGAACACGTATGACTGGATGGAGGGCACGTTGAGTGGCCTGTCTTCTCGGCCCTCGCAGATGATGGTCGTGTCGAGTCTGAAGTTGCGCCTGCCCGGGGTCGGGAATCTCCTCGAGTTGGTGTATCCGATGCGTCTCAGCAGAGTCTCCACGTTGGTCTTGTTATCGCCGTCGATTCTCAGCTCGGTCAAATCGGAGTTGGTGAGTAGCTCAGTGCCAGGTTGGAGCAGGTCCATCGACGGCACGTGGATGCCCTCCTGGCAGTGTCTCAAACAGGACAGCACGTCGGGCTTCTCATTGCGACCGACCAGGACCGAGAGCCCAGCGAGGTATCCCCGGAAGTGGTGCTTGGTCTTGTTGTCCGAGCCTTGCCAGCAGGCGCCGACGACGAGGGTGGTGTTGATGCCCTTGGCCGGGTGCAGAGGCCAGTCGTCGATGATCTCCGGGTTCATCTTGTCGGCGTGCCATTCCTCGCCGTCGACGAAGAGGCTCACGCGAGGGAAGTTGACCTGGACGGCGTAGTGATGCCACCTGTCGTCGCAGACCTGAGTGAGCTTCCAGCGCCACTCAGCTGGACGGAACATATCCGGGTCGCCCTCGCTGAAGTCACGGCGGAGAAGAAGGATCAGCCGGCAGTTGCGGATGAAGAGGGCGTAGTGGTGACGGTTCATCTCTGTGGATTTAAAAGAAGAGAAACGTTTATTTCATATTCATATACTCGAACGTCGTGATATGTCGTATAAAAATGTAGGTCATACGCGCGTCGCTTTGAATATAATACTATATGTTTGATGCATAGTTATTGCCGCCGCGCGGACGACAACAGCTATACAGACGTCGAGGTGTTACACACGTGTATGTAATATTACGTATATTGTATACATGTAGTATATACAATATACACATATAATCCTGTGTGTTCTCTCGGAAAATGAAAAGTGTTGGCTCTTTGCTCTTTCTTCCGCGCTCGGGCAAACCTAGATCTCATTAAGCAGCGGCCGCGGCTGAGTCGTCCCAAGAGAGTCGTCGTCGTCGACGTCGTCGTCATTAAAAACGTGTCTAATTATTTTTTCGTCCTATCACGAGTAATCAGGAAACTACACGCTAAGCACTTTAACTGTCTGCCCACCATTTGAACCGGGCGGTGCTGGAATCTAAAAAAAATTCGCTCTTTGAACTTTTGAAATCCGATAGCAAATTACGACATATTATACGCTGCAAAGTCAGCTTTTTTTCATATTTCGAAATCTGTGTATGTACATACATAACGAACAATCTCGTGATGTAAAGTGTGTAACAAAGTTTGCTCGTTGCTCGAATTAATAATAATGTTCGTCCTTTCGCACATAATTAAATTTTCGTAAAAAAAAAAACACTGAGAGGGCGCGAAGAGTCGCAGTATATAAAAATGTGCAGCTCTCTCGAAAGGGCGTTAAAAATAGACTCTGGTCGCGTATACCGGCGTCGCATATAAAAGTATTTCCGTCATTTTAAAGGGATCGTAGTGTTAAACTAGCCACTGGTCGTCGTCGTCGTCCAATCATTCCATTTCCAGCTCTATGACCTAATGAACAAAATGGCCCATGTATCTAGCGTAGCGCGAAACTGTAGCAGAGTCGAGTATATAGCATATCAACCATAATGGAATTCCTAATAGCTGTTCAATTCGACTATAATCCCTTCGCTCGCTCGCTCTCGTGAGGCATAATATTAAATTCCGAGCAGTCGTCTCTGCATAAATCTCTCTCTCTGTCTCTCTTTTGAGATTAAAAGATTACAAGCGCTACTCGTCGAGGTTCGCGCGCGCGCGCAGGTTTTTCGGCTATAATATAGATGTCAAGCCCAGAACTGTGGCACACAATAACGCTGTAATTCGAAACTCGCCCGAAACAATTTTGAAACGCTTAAATTGTTACGAAATGTTGTGCTCCTGCAGTCGAGTGCTCTACTCGTGGCTGCACGAAGTCCTAGCCTTTCTCTCTCTCCCTCTTCGCGTAGGCGGAAAATTTACATTTAATGATTTTCCCAGTGGCGCTCTACCGGGTTACTACGGCTATTCATCTATTCCATTACTTTTGTTTTTCCGAGTTATTAAACTAATAACGAGAAGATCTCCACCCGCTCACTCGTGCGGGTATATTAGGTATAATGCCCGAAAACTCTCGCTATACTCTATTGTACCGCGAGGGGAGAATTCATTCAGCACGAGCAAGCGAGCGAATCTACATGTATATTGTTCGTTCATTATCACTCGTCGTTTATCTCCTTATGCAAACTCGATATCATAGCGTTCTCGTCTATGTAGTATACTATACAGTATATACAGTTGTATCACCTTAATCGAGCAATCAGCTAGTGGAATCCGACGGAAAATTTTCGTCCTAATACAGTATATATTAACGACGACTCGCGTGCGCGTTTCCAAAATAAATAAGATTAACTGAAACAAAATGATTCAGCGAGGTAACTGATGCCATTTCAATTTGGCCCGAATAAACGAGGTCGTTAGCAATAAAAACACCGATAAAATTCACATCAGTTGAAAAAATAAAACAACAACAACAACAACAAAATACTAACTGTGATCGTCAGCAGCGCAAAGGATGTGCTCCTTGACGTGTGGGTCCTGTCTGGGTCTGGGCCTGTGTTTCACCCACACTCCAATGCTGAACTTCTGAGCGAGCGAGTGTTCCAGCACATCCTCGGGCACGATAGCAGCGGAATTCGCTCCATCAAATTCGAAGATCTCGTCGGCTTCGCGTCCCTCGTCTCTGGACAATCCAGCGGTCCACGGCGTGGCAGGTCCAGGGGTAGGCAGCAGATCGACGCTGTCCCTCGAGGCTCCACACAACTTCCTCTGGCTGCGCACGGTATAGGTGTCCCTGTCGCAGCCTTTGCCGATATGATCCGTAGCCAAGCTGAGCGTCGCCCGGAGGTTCCTCAGAGCGCAGGGAGCGTCGCAAAGCTCGAGCCGAGCCGAGGGCAGCAGTGGCTGGGCCTCGACACCCGCGGCGTAATCCACTCGCTCAGGTACTCCGCGCCAGCCCGGTGAGCAGACCCTGTTGACCTTTTTCGTACAAAAGAAAAGAAAAAGGAAAGAGAGAGAAAGAGTTAGTATACAGTGATATGATATGTGCGTGTTGGAGTGTCGGCAGCTCTCTCTCTCTCTCTCTCTCGATCGATCGTGACGGAGCGGTAATGTGTATCCGCGTGCGAGACGTGCTCTAATAACTCAAAGTTCGGGGAGGGCTTTTATTGGAAAATCGATTTTCGAGGAGGGAATAGAGATAAGCCGAAAGTGTGTCGTTCTTGTCTTATCTCTCTCTACGTCGTTTGCTCGTGCGATTTTCCTTTTTTTTATATTTTCTTCTATCCAGCACAAACTTTTCAATCCAATTGTAAGTAATTCAATGAAAATTCATGAATCACGCGCGCCGAGTGCTGTTTTATTCACAAAAGGCCTGTGTGAGTGCAGCACGTGTGTATATAAGAATTTCGGCCACGTCCGCCCGTTAATTTTTAACGATCCCTCTCGCACTCCTACCGAGTTTGTATCGATTCAGATATGCATTCCTTGTTCGGCTTTTATATTGAATATTTCAGATCCGAACTCTTTTTTCTCGCCGGACACGCGTACGTTATTTCGTTATTATTTTTTTATTATCTCCACATCCTCGCGCAGAGGAAAAGAAAAAAAAAGATTTCCCTCAAAGAAAATATCACTGGGTTATATACGAAGGAAAGTTTGAAAAAACATATTATACGAGAGAGAGAGTTCAGCGCTCCCTGTGTGCTTTTACAAGCGCGCGCGCGCATGAAAATGCGCGCTTATCGATCAAACTCTTTTTCCGTGTCCTCTAGCTCTGCCGGGATTTAATTGAAAAAGCAAAATTCCGCGCTTTCTCCCACTAAAACGAACGTTTTTACTGTCGGCGAAATTTTTCGAGCTTCATGACTCATGTGATGAATCGCGGCGGCCATATCTGTCTTGTGTATGTATACAATGTGTGCTCACCCCGAGAGTGTGCGGTTGTGTCGCATTTAGCTCCCCCTAATACACGAACTCGATACTCATGACTCAGTGTACAGAGCAGTTCACCCCTACAGCGACGTTTTAAGTAATTAATTATATACAAAGGAGGTGGAGGAGGAGGCGGATGAGAGGAGTACACAAGCAGACGTTTTTTGAAGGGCTGCGCGCGATACATTTTTAATTTAATGTTGCGAGAGCTTCGCGTGAACTCGTCGCACACGTACTCCGAGTTAATTAAGTTGACAAGGTTGCGCGTTGCGTTTGACGCCGGGTTCGTATATATACAACGTTTTTTTTCCCCGCATCCGTACAACTTTGTTACTTTATTTTTTTCCCGCTCTTGCGATGGACAGATTTGTTTGACTTGCCGCGCCGGTGATGCGAAATTTACAGGTGGAAGTGTATTTCGGAGCTGCGGCGCTTGAATAATTGTGCGAGAGTGCAGCAGCTTGCTGATGTCGACAATGGAGTGTCATCGATCGGAATTTCGAGATATTATGATTTATTATGAAGGCCGCGAGTGCACGTGAATTTTCGAGTTGGTTTTTCTGTGTTTATATAGTTATCGGAGGGAAATCGAAAGATCGCCGGATTTTGATTAATATTTCGGCCGAGAGTCACGAATAATTTGTGACAAGGTGTATTTATAAGTTCGATCGATCGAGCGCGAAAATAGTATAGTCGTCGTCTTGAACGTTGTATTATATCCCCCTCCTCGGCAAAAAGAACAGTAGATTAATCTATTTTCATTCCGAACTGTCAATTTGTTAATTACCGCCGCGCGGAGAAGATTTATTGCAAAACTCTGTTGGATAAGTTTTCTCTATATATTATTTTCCTTTCTGCGCGAGAGAGCTCGAGCGAGCGAGAAAACGTCGTAATAACGCAACGGAATAACCTGTCTCTCGGCAAACAAAACCACGATCCACCAAACATGATTCACGTCGAGAGAACCTGTGTGCTGCAGAAGGGGCTATCTCTCTCTCTCTCTCTCTCTCTCTCACTCTATGTGTGGGTATACATATACACACGTATGTCGCGGCACACACAAAAAGAAAATAATCTAGGACAAGCTTGGTATCTTATCGCGAAAGCTGCGGGACGGTTATAAGGAATTTTCCCGTGTGCGGAGCCAAAAGTTTAGTCCAAGCACGCACATAATGGTATTTAATTTCGTCGATCGTCGAGAAGGACGAGCTCGTTTATCATCACGAGAAATGCAGTAGTATTCCATTCAGACCGGAATACCGAAATCAAATGCTATTCATTGTACGCGTACGAGCTACAATACTGGATTCTATTCAGGGACTATATATATATATATCTAAACTCTCTCTACTGTGTATTACAGATTAATCCCGGAGAGAAAGAGTTGCTGCGCGCACATACCGCATACAGAGACATTTGACTCGTATCGAATTTGTGAGACAGCTGCTGTTTATTCACTCTATCGGCGGCTATAGCGCTGAACATTGAAAGTAATAGATATATAAAATTCATATTACTAAACAACCATTCCATCAAGTTCTCGGTTGACATTTTTACCTTGATGGTGACCATGGCAGGCGCCGACTGCTTCATTCCACAGTCGTAAGCGACGACGCTGAGAATATAATTGTGGGATCTCTCATAATCCAGCGGCTCAGTATTCCTAATCGCCCCCTCGTTATCGATGACAAAGGGCTGATCGGCGGTGAGTATCTCGTACTTGCAGACGTCCCCGTACTTGGGCGTACAGTCACGGTCCGAAGCCTCGACGCGCACGATCTCCTCGTAGAGCCGTCCCTCGTCGACGGTGCTCACGTACGCCGGCTGCAGAAATTGCGGCGCGTACTCGTTAACGTCCACCACCGTGATGTGCACCGTTGCGCTGAAAGCAGAGAAGAGAAGAAGCGTTTATTATAGGTATATAGTATTGTACTTATCATACTGTATTATACCTATATTACTATAAAAAAGAAAAATACGATTTTTATTCTTTTCAGCCCCTGAGAGCTATTATGCGGAATTATTATCATTCGGCGCGGCGTGTGTTTGAGAAAAAGGGAGAGATTAAATCGGAGAGAGAGAAAGGTGTATGCGTGCGGCGCTGAAACACGGTTAATCGTGTTCCCGGCGCAAGACTGCCTTAGTTAGGATTTTAATCTCTTTATTCCGTATTCCGAACTGCGCTCTACTTCTTCGCTGAAAAATGTTTGCCGCTAAAGTTTTTAAGAGTTGAATTAAACGCCGCTGCCTCTTATATACACATGTATATATACATGCACTTACTTATTTTTCCTCTTTTTGGCATCCGTTAAATTTAATTTTGCCAAACAAACTCTCGCCTACAGTGTGTATATATAATCGATCGATTTCTCCCGGGCGATTTGAAGGAAATAACCGTAGCGTTAAACGCAAATTAGCCGTCGTTACATAACGATCGGTATCTCTCTTTTCTCCTCTGCAGTTTAATTGAACGGAGCGAAAGAGATTGTGTGTGTGTGTGTGTACACCGATTGTACGCCCGGTGAATCGAGGCACAAAAAGCGTGGCCTAATATGGAAGCGACGTCGATTTTAATTCTTAGCCGCGGCGATGCACGTCGATATACTGATGCAGCGTGTAATTGAACGTCTCGCGCGAGAGCTAATTTCATAGTATTTGCGTCTCTCTTGAAAAATGAAGTG
>UCQR01009971.1:0-12258 GCA_900474235.1 Cecidostiba semifascia | reverse complement strand
ACGAAAAAAAAAAAAAAAATAGACAGCCAAACTAAGCACTCACTTTTTACCTAAAAAGAATTCATACGCAGCTCGAAAAATGAACAATTGTACATGTATTTAATAATACGTCTAGGTAATGCGCAATCAAGTCTTCGCAACTTAAAATTCTTTTATTGGTCCATGTAAACTCACTCGGATAAACCAATTTTTACCTTATCTCACTAAACGTAACGCAATGATTATCCCGTTCAAATCGTGTATTTACAAAGTTGAAGTCGTGACTGAGCAACAGAGCTAATACTAGGCTGTCATCTTATCGTACGTTAGTCTACGCTGATTTTCGGTAGGAGAAATAAGAACGAACTAAGTATCTGTGAAGAAAAAAAAAATTAAGAACTCACGCGCTAGTCAATGATAAAAGTGAAACTGACGTCTGTAATTTAAATTGTAGTAGTATGGATTACAGTTAAAACTTGTACGCTCGTAAATCCTTCTTCTCCTCGTAATGTAATCAATACATTTACTCATTTCTCTGTATTAATACGCGGATTAACACCGCAGTACAAAAGAAAAAATTCAATCATTTTTTACAAATCAATTTTCCATTTCGACTTCCAACAAAGTAAATTTATCTATCAATTGAAATCCCGCTTTGACGTTCGATGCGCGTTTGATTGCAAAAACAGTAAATTAATCGTAAAACCTCAAGACGGCAATCGAAATAAAAAAATATATCTCTAAGAAGTTTTTCATCGAAACGTATCGGTGTAGGAAATGCACGACACGAACGTCTGCTGATAAAGTTCAGCATATATGATTCAACGTTTAAATATGTTGAACGCCTGCATTTTCTTGGCGCGCGTAACAACTAACCTCTAGATGTCGACACACGCGATTCGAATCGCGATAACGCGACAGCAGTAATTTTCACTCATTCTTCGTCGTCGATCCCATCGTTGTCCTGCTCGGAATCAAGCTGATCTCAGGCAATCTTCATATAGATCATGCGGTCCCTCATCTTGCGGTTCCTCAAATCGCGGAGCGCTCGTTGCGCCTCTAGTGGTGAAGTGAACGCAACTCTGGCGTCCCCGGTGGGCATACCCTTATCGTTGTACCTCCTGATGACTTGTTCCCGAGATACTTGGAAGTCGCCGAAGAAGTCGATGATCTCGTCGATGTCTGCCTTGAAGGGAACGTTTTCCAGAGACAAGACGCAGCCAGGTTTACCAAAGCCCTCTAGATGTGGTCCCGGTGGCCCCTGCGGTCCGGGTGGTCCCGACATAGATGCGGCCGGATGTCGGCCCATCATGTGTCTGGGTGGCATGCCCATCATCGGTGGTCCCCTCATTCCAAAGTTGTTCATTCCAGGAGGGAATCGCATGCCCGGATGGTGCATCGGCGAGAATCTCGGCCTTGGTTCTCCCATGTGCGGGAACAGCTGCTTGGGCTGCGAGTGTCCGTCGATCATCTTGCTGGTGCTGTCGACCATATTCAAGGTGTCCAGCATTTTATTCCTGTTGACTAGCTCGATCGTGGGAATGTTCTTGCCGAGCGGCACACCGTTCTTTGCGGTGGCGCGCACTGCCTCCTCGCAGGAATCAAACTCGCAGAAGCACTCGCCGGCAGGCTTGCCGTTCTGGTTCAGAAGCATGTGAATACGGTGCGGCACCAGTCCGATGTCCGAGAAGTAGTCGAGTATGTCGCGGTCTATCGTCTGGTAGGGTAGACCTCGCATGATTACGCAGTCGAAGGAGGCGCCACCGCCATCGAGACTTCCACCACCGCCGCCGCCGCCACCGCCTCCAAGATGCAACTGCTCGTGCTCGTTTTTGGCCTGCTCGAACTTTTCCTCGCTGATGGACGAGACCATGACGATCTTCGAGCCCATCTTCTGGGGCTTGGATTGCGCCAACTTGGCGTCGTCTAGCCTCGCGAACTGCACGTAGGCGTAGTACTGCATGCCAGTGTTCTCCTTTTTACTCGTGATGAATAAGTCGTTGATCTTCCAGTCTTGGAACATCTTGGCAATGTCCATTTCTTTAACGAAGGACGGCAGCTCGGAGACTAGTACGCAGCTCGAGGGTGTCGGGCTGATGTCCATCGCGACGTCTTCGATCTGATCTCTAGACCTACTGTCCGAGCTCTTGAAAGAGTCATTTGTCTTGTCGAATATCGCCTCCTCCAGATGCAGAACCTCAACTTCGGAACCTCGTACGTACTTGGTACCCTTGAGAGCCTGTTCCTTGTTCTCGAAGTTGCCGAATTTGACGTAGGCGATGCCTACACGGTTGCCGTGCGTATCGGTGATCAGCTTTATTCCATCGTTTCTTATGTAGATACCCTGGAAAGCCTGACGCACGTCCCCGTAACTTGAGCTCAACGGCATGTTCCTGACCTCGATGCAGTAGCCATTGTGAGACTTTTCCTTGGCGAACCGAGAGTTTCTGTCCCTGTTGTCCCGGCTGTCTCTGCCGCCATCCCTGTCGTGGTCTCTGTCTCTGCTGTTTCTGTTATCCCTGTTATCCCTGTTGTCCCGGTTATCCCTGTTGTCTCTGTTGTCCCTAATGTCCCTGTTATCTCGGTCTCTGCCGTCCATTCTGGAGCCTCGATCGGGACCATTGTCGAAAGGTCTGTGTGATGACTGGAATGCGTTGGGATTTCTGCGACTGTCCAGCTCCTGAACCTTGTTCATGAAGGGATTGTTTGGCGAATGTTTCATGCCAGGCCTGAAGCCCATACCACCAGCATTTCCATTGTTGGCATTGAAGTTCGAGTCCTGCGAGAAAGGACCAGCCCCGGACGGATACCTGCTGTCCATTCTGTCCATGCGGTCGTTCCAGTGTTCACCGCCCCGGTTGTTCCGGTTGTTCATCGCACTTGGACCACCAGCCAGCGAGCCGCCCATGCCGGACGACAAGGGGTTCTGCATCGACAGACTTAGCGGAGGAACCTGTCCGGGAAGCATGTTCCCGACGCCGCCGTTCATTCCGTTCATGCCGTACTGAGCTCCAGAGAGCATCGACGAGCCCTGGTTCATACCGAAGGGTCCGCCTCTGCTCTGTTCCCCGTCCTGGGACGGAATGACGGACGCAGCGACTGCGTTGAGCAGACTCGGTACCAGCGCAGCAGCTTGCATCTGGCTCTGAGGCGGTACCTCCCAGACCCCGTTATCCGGCAGACCCGGCTTCTTGTTGCTCGGGCCTGCCGTAGGTCCAGCTTTGTCCTTGATCGTGAACTGGCCGACGCAGACGACGTCGTTGTTCGAGTCCTCCTCCTGCAGGGCGGGATTATTATCTTTCCTACGCTTGGCATCGCGGTCGCGGGAGCGAGTGCGGTCACGTGACCGGGACCTGTCACGTCTGCCACGCCTGCGGTCCCTGCGGTCGCGGTCCCGATCGCGCGACCTGCTCCTGTCTCGGCGACCACCTCTCCTATCCCTGCCTCCGCGATCTCTGTCACGACGATCGCGGTCGCGATCACGGTCCCGGTCACGTGACCTCGATCGATCGCGGGAGCGCGACCTGTCGCCCCGGCGATCCTTGCGATCCTTGTCGCTGTCGTGGTCGCGATCGGAGCGACGACCGGTGCTCGCTGCTGCGTTGTTGGCGCTGCTGGAATCGTTGCTGGGCTTGCTGATGGTGGGAGGATTGGGGGCGACCACCACTGGGGCGGCCGACTGCATGAACGCGTTTTGTAGGTTAAGCGTCTGCTGGCGCGCGGTCTCGATGACCTTTTGCATTTCCGTGCGCGAGCTCAGCAGGAGCTTGATCTTCATCTCCTTGATCTTGCCGCCATCCTGCATCATGGCCTGCCGGGCATCCTCGTCCGTGCTGTAAGAGTATTTTTAAGGGTAACGGTTTTGCTCGCTTTCATTTTTACAGTGTCTTTGTCTTATGACGCGGCGCCAATGAATCATATATAATACATACAACGTGCTGATTTTAATATGACTTCGAAACAACTTGATTTGATTTATTATACTTTTGTGTACTTGTTTAAAAAATAAAAATTTTTTAGCTTTTTTCTTTTAATGGAACCTCGATTATTTTTTGTTAACTATAATATAAAACAGTGAATGAAGAGCGACACCTAAATTTCACTTTTGGTGAATAAAAAAAAAATCGTCCAAGTCTCACCTAAAGGCAATGAAAGCATCGCCTAGTTCGCCACCAACGATGTGAACGCCACCCTCGGGTATGCTGAGGCCACGGAAGAACTGGCGGATGTCCAGCGCATTGGCGGACCACGCCAGGTTCTGCAATCTGATTATGACGCTCATTGTGATGACAGCGCGGCTGTATGAGAAATCTGCAAGCCAACAACAAAACGGAAGTTCGATATTACAAGTTGTCGAGCTGACCAGCTGGATGCGTAGACAGAAATGCCGCAGCGATGATGATTCTTGTAGACTTCAACTGTGAACCGAGTGAGTGAATGTCGTTGCTAAAGGTTCAGAGATTTTGGCGTATTTCGTTCGTGGAGGTTTTATGTATTAGATTAAAATTTACGGAAATATACGTTTAATTGTATACTCGCATAGGTCTCTATATATGAGGAAAGCCGTGTGTTGATGTGGGTATACATTTTAAGAATTAATTTTTAAAAACATTTAATAGTTAAAAAGACAAAATGCGTTTCAATCATCTTGATTTTTTTTTCTTCTATAAAGTATAGGTTTATCGTTATTATATCTACTATTCTTTGTACTTTTAGTTTTGTATTTCAAAGGACTTTCAAAAAAAATAAAATAAAAAGCAATAAACTGATTTTTAGAATTAATTACTGAATATATGAAATAAAATATTTTAGAATTGAAAAAACAAGTTTTTAGCGATAAATAAAAATAACATCAAATAAAGCGTATACTCCTACGCTTTTGTGTTGCTCGCCCTTGACATTGGAGAAGCGTACAAGCTGCGTGCATACAAATTTGCGCGCATGCGTATATACGAATAAGAGTACTTTTAACTGCTGCTTCTAACAGTGCCCGACAGTGTGGATATTGTACATACATACGTACGCAAAAATGCTAAAGTCGTAAAGAAATAGTGTCTACATCAACCTTTTGCACAAGATTGAATTTGAAGATAATGAATAAAAATGTATTTATATACACCAGAATTGAAAATAAAACCATAAAATAAGGTTGAATTTCTTGACTACCCCTTTTCAAGTCCCAAAAAATCAAAGTAACCACTTCTAAAGCACTCTTCTCCAACAAGTATACGCGACTCGCTCGGACAGGTAAACAACGCCCACCAGAAGACGGGAGATCTGGTTTTCGCCGTGAGCTAGCCTCCGGCGTTTTGTTGCGTATACTTACACGCCGGGCGTTAAAAAAATCAACGGCGTTCACGCTCACGCGCGCACGTGATGTTTGCTCTTTTATTTCTCCTTGGCCCAAAGCGTTGCTCTCGTTTGGATGCGCGCAAATTCAGAGCGATTTCGGCTCATGGATTATTCATGGGTTATTGGATGTCTGAGTGCGCTGATGATTGGTTTCAGAATTTTTTTTTAAGTATATTTTCCATTGGTTTAAGCGTTTAATTAAGTTGCTGTGAATAATTAAATAGATTTTTCAGCGATTTACTTTTTAAAAATTTAATTTTAAAATCCAAATAAAATATTTATTGTGCCGAATTAATCAAGGATATTTTGTTTATAGCTGCTTTTTCTTTTAAATTTTTATTTTGGTAAGTGGTAGCCTGTCATTAAAAGATTTTCATTTAAAATTATCTACATAACTTTGATACAATCAACTAATATACATACGCAACATATATAATAAACAAAGGAATTAGGTAGTACTTAAAGATCAGATCTTTTGATGAACTTTTAGAAGATGATATTTTAGAAATAGTTTTCGCTGTATGTACGTTATATAAGCATGATTCAACATACTCAGCAAAAATTGTTACATAAACGATAGGAAGTTTGAACAATTTTTAAAATAAGTCAAATTTCAAACAAAAATAATATATTTTTGTTTCGGCTTGTTGTAAAGATAAAGAAATTCGTACTTTAAAAGCTCCTTATCTTACTTCATGATGCTTGACGCGTGTAACTATCAAAAACCCATGATCCATAAGAACTTCTTATATAGGCTTGCACTATAAAGTGATAAGCCTAATCAGAGGAAAATAAAAAAAAAAAGTAAAAAAACACAAATAATCCAAAGAAGAAAACTCTAAAATTCCCGACACTTTCACTTTCACATTCTGCCATCAGCCATCAAGGCCACAGCTCAGAGTGCTATCGCCAAGACAATGCATATCAGTAGTGTAGCAGTTATCCATCACTCCTAGAGTCATGGCTTCAGCTCCACACACTGACATGTCTTCGCAGAAAATTCAAAAAGCATCGCTCGATTTGATCACCGCATGTGGGAGCCTACACAATATCGTCTCACGCGCACGATTGCGTGTAACTATAAATGTGTATACGTGAGAGCTAAAGAAAGCACGTGTTGCGGCGAATGTTTAGACTACGACGCCTACGTGATGAGACGCTCATGGCAAAAAGCTTCTTTCATCTCTTTATGAGTATAATTATGTTATGTGTGTATATGTTGACGAAATGTTGATTTTGTGTTGCGAACCTCTAGCTTGAGGAGAAGTTTATAAATTCTGTTTATATCGAGTGGTTTTCTTTTTCGATGCAATTTGTAGGTGCTGTAATTTTAAATTAGCACTATGCGGGGAACAGGTGCTGTTAATGTAATCGCGTAATTTATCGTATTCGCGGATAAAATCAAAAGACTTGTGTATAAATAAACGGTGATTTCTTGTATATTTAAAAAAAAATTACTCAAAATTACGCGCCAAATGATATTATAATTCTGCTTCCACATAAAAGGTTAAAAACTTGCATTTAAATTATCCGATTTTATATGATGATAACGAGGGCAATTTGCAGTAATACGAATTTTGCTAAAGAACTGATTACAGATTGTATAAACAAATAAAAAATTTTTAATCAAATGGAACAATTGAAGAAAAGAAGCTAATCATAATTGATAAATTATTTTTCATACGGATAGGTATTTTAAGTATATATGTATATACAAGTACTCGTTGGCGTGGATATTAATTTGAATAATTAAAATATTAAATCTGATACTATACTGCATAGATATACAATTTTATAAACAGTATAAACTGCAGCTTGCACAGTAATACTTTACGCGCATGTATCATGAAATTAGGTTAGGTTACTTGCATAATCATATAGAACGTTAGATTTTTACACTAACGTTGAAATAGAATTACTTTTTATGTCAATTACATATTGCAGCTAGGGGTTCAAAAAACTTGACCCATTATGGGCACTATGTGTTATTGATTTTCATGTATTTGTATATGTTAAATATAATCAGAAAATACCTACAGTTTATTCTCTATATATTTCTATACTATACAACAAGTTTCAATTATTATTAAATGTATGCAATAACGTAATATTTTTTGCTTTAAAAAACTACATGCTTTAAACTTAACTTTCTGAAGTTTTTTAAAAGCCTTTAAATATAGTTCTGCAGACAGTGACGATTTTTTAAAGATATATTATATAAGAGAGTATACTTATTGTAAAAAATTACATTGCATTCAAGGTATGCTTTATGAAATATTAATTGTAACGGATAAGCATAGTAAAATTTGAAAATTAATGAAAATATATAGTAACTTCTAAATTTTAATATGCTTTTCTGTAAATTTCATTCTATTTTTTCGCATTAAAAAATATCTGTATTTTGCCTATCAGAATGAAATCAAGTTATACACGACAAATGTGCAAATATTATTCTACGATTGTAGAATAAAGCATAATTTATTGAAGACAAACTCTACATGCGCATTAGTTTAAAAATCTTGAAAAATCGACCGAGTCAAGCCTAAAATTTTGAATTGCTGTAATAATAATGTGGAATATTCACGAGAGCTAAACATCACCAACCGCATAACTAACGCATCGAAAACTTCACACAAAATATGAAGCAAGATCGTTTGGGGAATCTTGATTAATCGGGAATCTGCTGCACGTCGATGAACAGAAATTTTTCTTTCTGTTTCACGGCTCGGGCGATGGACTTGTAGCTATTATATGTTGCTGCGAAAAGATGAGAATACTGGACTCTTTCGGTGATCGCTATATAATATTTGTAGACTTTTAAAACACGAAACTGCAGAAAACTAAGACGTTGATGATATCGTCGACAACAAAGAGAATTTTACTTTTATTTTAGATTTTTCAGTAATTTAAAGAAGCAAATGTACCTACGAACCTAATGACATCTCATGTATATACTTTAAATCAATTTAAAATTCTATTGTTTATATTCTTAATTAATAATATTATTTATAAGTAGTCAATTGTATAGAAATTTAGTTGTTTTTAACTGATTGGTTTTTAAAACTAATCTACTTATTCAAAATCAATACTTGTAGAAGATATTTGTCTACCAGCAAATTGCTGAATTCGATGGATAAAGAAAATATTTTTTGTTTTCTACGCAGCATTACACCATGGAGCTGTTTTTGCTGTAAAATCAATTAAATCCTATGTAAAAATGTACTAAATGCTAAATAAGATTTGAGGAATATCAACCTACAACACTTGAAATTATGATTTTCTGGCCAAATCTCGAGTTTTTCCAATGTTTAATATGTAAATTTTAAATGCAATACTTTAGATAACCTTGGAAAATTATCAACGCCTTCCGAAGTAATCGAATAAAAGCCTGATATTAAACAAAAAGAAAAGTAATTCTTAAAAAATAAAAACTTAGATTAAACCAGTTTTGAAGCATAAATAAACACGAAAGTAAAGTATAATAAATTCAAGGGTCATACATCAAGTCATCGTAAAAAAACAAAAACAAAACAAAAAAAAATGACCTAGAGCAGAAGACGAATGTGCGTGGGTGGAGTCGTCGTTGATCCAAAACAAAAAAATCCAACCGAACGTACGAATGCGTGGGACGTCGAAGTGGCGCCGCAAGAAGTTTTTTTCTCGCTGCAGCGTCGTGATTTATGCGAGTACGCGATGAAACGACAGTCAAAGAAAAAAAAATAAGAAACGAGGAAGAAGATACCAGATGAGCAGTTTTCCTCTTTCATTCTCCTTCTCACGCTCGCAAAGGGAAGTATGCGTTGACGAATCATTTTTTTCATTACTATGTCCGGAGTCATATCAGCGAATCGTACGATGCTGAGTAGATTCAATTCTGAATTGATTTTTATGCATGTAATGCTGGTTTTACAACTTATTGTACAGATTTATACGATGACTCATTTTAATATTAATTATGTATATTAACTTTTTAACTTTATTCTTAAAAAGTTAAAATCAGACTTATGCTAAAGGAGGTAAATTTTTTTTTTAATTTCGCGCTAAAAATGTTTGTCATTGCCATTTTTAGACAAGAAAAAGTTAAAGCAAATATTTCAGCAAATGAACTTGAAGTTCACGTTTGAGTAAATATTATTCGAATCAGGGTAAATAATCGCGAACAGGATAGAGAAGATAATACTGCCATGGGTCACAGCATTTCAACACGACCGTTATAGATCAACAGACTTCATATTGCACGTTACAATAATTTCTGTCAATTCGATAATTCTTATTTACGTCTAGAAACTATATACCTCACAATTCTATCAGCTTATTTTCGGAAGTCTTAAAAAACTTCATCTCCCGATGATAAACTCAGTGCATATATATAGTACTCAGATCCACATTTATGGATCATTGCAGTGTCACTAATACGAAGATAAAAATGTTATTCTTTATAGATTTGTACTAACTGAATTTAGCGTAAGGTCGAAGAGCTTTCGTTTTCGTTCTCCACACGACAACAGATTTCTCTCCATCCTCCTGCTCGTTCGTCGCGATCGGGAGTCCGGCCAGCGATGGTGTGTCGCAGCGCAAAGTGACTTGACATCGACAACCGTGAGAGAGCAAAACAGACAGAACAGCTGAATGCGGCATCCAACTGGATTTTACGCTATAGCTGCTTCCGGCGAATCATCGCAGCCCCGCGATGACTCCTTGCAATATGTCTCGTGGCTAGGGTGTTTCGTTTTTTGTCTCTTTTTTTTCAGTAATAGAATTCGGCGATTCTTGATAGAGATATTCAAGGGTTGTCTGTCTGGTGGAATTCTCTGGTTATTAATTTATTAAGAGGTTTAGCTTTGATACCTCTTAGACTTACCTTTGAAATAAAAGCAAATTTAAGAGACTACTAAGTTCTAAGTGGCTTTTAATCGAGGAGCATTCTATCTAGCAGATATCTAGAATACCCAACCACTGTCGGTAAATTAAGGAATATCGTTTCCAGTACTTTGCATAAAAATATTCCTTTATGTTAAATTAAACATTGAAAGGAGTTTTTATTCATGTAAGCAGGGATTATCGGTCGTATAAATTCATTTTTATTATGTTATCTGACCTTTTGACAATTACTTACCACTCACTCGGTAACTTTGAAGTCTATATTGAAATGTAAGATTACTAAATAGTACTGTGTAATTGTAAGTACTTAAATACGTATAACTTTTATATAGTTTTTATAATGATAATTTCACAAAAACAAATAAGCAATGAGAGTGAAGAAGTAAGTGACTACACATGAAATCACAACACTTCCCTCCCAAATTAAGAGCTAATTTTATTACATTACTAGTAGGAGAAGTTTACCTTTGTTCTAGAACCTCGACAACCTTCTTTCTTCGTTAATGTGTCACTTGGCTAAAAGGTATGATGCAAGTTAAGAAGACGACGCGAATTAGAAGACCAAGCAGCAAATTGGTAATTGACAATGAAATTCAGCAAAGATGAGGAAAACAAAAGTTCAACCGCAGCACTTTTTCATTTTATTTTATTTTTCCTAAAAAATCCAGCGCTGAAACTCCAGTACCTTATCTCCCTCTCTTTCGGCCACCTAACTCGCGCGAGATGCCTAAGATTCCTGCAACACACATCAGTATTTCCACCCTGTACCTCAAACACATCATTTGTATACATGAAAAAAATTATATTTTACAAAAGATATACATTAAAATGAAACAGATTCATGCATTTTTCAAGTTATACTTCTAATGTACATCTCGTATAAAGTTCACGTTTAAAAAATAACAAATATCTAGTATATTTGTCCCACACAAGTTCAACATTGTCAATCGAATAGCAAAAGTGTATACATTTTCTTACAAATAAATTCAACTTGGTTTTTTTGTACTGTTTTTTTGTTTACCTAACCTCAAACACTACGTTTTTACTTTTTTATCGATTAAGTTAAATCTGTCCCACATATGAGTGAGTAATCAATGTATATTATATACCTACATATATGCAGAATACTTTTGTTTAGAAAACTATCGCGTCAAAAAAGTTTCCGAACCCAAACGAGTTTAGTGCACGTATATTATCACAACCGCACACAGCATGTTCCGTCTATGTTTCCCCAACGAAAATGAACTGCGTTCTCGTGGAGTCGTCGAGGTCACGGTGCAATACGTAATCTCCCCCCTCGACAAACGCTTCCGTATTAGGTGAGAATGTGGTGAAAATACAACTCCGTTTCGCACAATGCGATCAATTTAAAATAGCTTTAAATATGAACAATACCCCTCGAGAACAAGTTAGTGCTCTAAAGCAACACACGACGATTTTTACAAGCTATCTCGGTGAAAGCAACGCGCGCCATTGTGGCGTCCCGTAGAATAATCCAGAATTCTGTGTGTCGGTTGTTGTATCAAAAAACCTTGGACTCACCGCTGTCGGACTTACAATATTAGAAACGGACGCGACGACTCTCGGAGAAGGGAATTTCCGCCGAGTGTTGAAGATTTCTACTCTGCCTCCCTCGTCTAAGGATATTCTTGTTGTGCAGCGACGACGAAGACGACGACCTGCTGCCGACGTCGCGCCAGCGTTGCGAGTGTGCAAAATGGCGGTACACACACGCCAGCAAGCCAGCTTCTTCTTCTGCATCGCAATGAATAGGACTCGTGCTGCCATCACACGGTGAATCCTCGCCACGATCGGAGCAACCTTGTTTGATTTGATATGAGCTTGTCTTGTATTTAATATACCGGCCTATATATACATATACATATTGTAGTTTTTCCGGAGTAATCGGACTATCGAGTATTGTTTCAAAAAATAAAAGAAGTTTTGGTTTCTAATAAAAGATTAGGATTTGGGAGGGAAATTAAATCATATATAATATAGAGGGCAGCAGCGTCCAGACCATCAGTGTATGTATGTATGTATGTA
>UCQR01009970.1:35231-56843 GCA_900474235.1 Cecidostiba semifascia | reverse complement strand
GTATTGCATGACACATGATAAATAAAGAACTTTGACGGCGAGTTCGGATCGTCCAGCACCATATTGTCGATGCGCTTGAGCTAATATCGGTACCCAAACATCATCGCCCCGAGCACGACTGATTCTGTATGGTAAAAATGTTTCGATTTCGCTGTAATAGTCTAAACGGTCATTATCCTTTGGATCGCCTAGCATCACTTGTGCTTGTAGACCTGCAAGTTGAAGAGCTACCTTCTCCGATACTGGGAAGTCATCGCACTGAAAAAAACACGTACAAAAAATTGGCGATTTATACATATTTTAATTGAATATAGTATAATATATTTAGCGAACCATATATGAACATACCTTTACTACATTGTAAACAGCTTGAGCATAAAGCATATTGACTTCGACAGGATCCTGAGATATCTCTTTGGTATTGCGAAAAAGTCGTCGTTTGAATATAAAACGATTGTCACCACTTCCAAGTGTTTGATTATTACGACGCAGTGTCGAAAAGCCAGATTGCGTTGTGTTCAATTTACATTGTTTCCTATTAAATATTGTGAATCTTTGTCAGTACCATATGTAAGCAACAAATCTAAAAAATTTTATTGATTTAATAAAACTTACATTTCCCAAGCAGCAATGACGTCATACAGATAATCATGAGCCCTCACGTGTTCCTCTCCATCAGGTCGACTTTGATAAATCGCCCAACCTTCGAGCGAACGCAATCCTAGCTTCTCAGCTAACTTAGCCGCTGCATCAGCAGCTGTATCCGTCGGGTGAACATCGATTGCTTTGGTTCTGCCATCCAAAAAGAAGAACCTGCACACGATTGTACCCAGCCTTCTCATGGCCGCTATTTCAACGGTCGACGGAGGATACTGTCTGCATGAAACTTTAGTGTTCTTGCAATTGTCCAGACACCATTGCACGTACTGACGTAATTTTCCTTCCAATGCAAGATTCTTTTTCAGGAATGACACGAAATACTTATAGAGAAGCTTACTTGGCTGGAAAGCGACAATCGCCAAACAAAGAAGCAGCCAGACGCGTTCAGCCCACTCAGCATTCGGATTGTTTGTGGCTTGACGCATGCATTGAACAAGAATCTCATCGCGCAACTCTTCGCGTTCTATGCCATAGCCAATTATACTTTGGATAGCGGAAATCTCCTGATCCAACTTCATTTCTCCACGCAGGTACTTGCATAGGTCCTAAAGTATAAAATCAATGAAAGCGAATGAAATTTTGCTAAAAATCATCAAGAAAAATTTACAATTATAAGACTCTCACCCTAAATACTGTGCAAGCAACGTTGACGTTCTCCGGGTCATACATGTGAATGTGTGAATTCGGAATAGTCGACCCCTTGTAATACGTAACCATTTCGTACTTGGGAACATACTCCATACTTTTTCCACGCGATTTCCTCGTTAAGGTTGCCATAATTGTACCTTCGGGTGAACGTTCATGACTATTGAAATAGTTTTGAGCAAACTCGACAATGTCATGATAATTTTCGCCTCCTTCTGGAGCCTCCAGTTTTTTTTCTTCGAGCTCTTGCAGTTTACGTTCCACTCGATACTTGCGTCTCTGTTCACGCTCAGCCGGCTGTTGCTGCTGCGTTGCCTGGTGCTGTTGATTTGTCGCATTCTCTTGTTGAGGCAGTTTTTGTTGTTGTGGTTGCTTGTGTTGTTGCTGTGGTTGTTTTTGCTGCTGTTGTTGTTGCTGCTGTTGTTGTTGTTGTTCTAGCTGCTGCTGCTTCTGAGGTTGATGCTGCGGTTGATGATTTTGCTGCAGCGAAAGTTGTGCGTGTTGATCGTATCCGTTTTGCTGCTGGTGAACTTGATGATTGTTGTGACTTTGAGGATGATGGTTCTTCAGCATTGCGTTCCTCGGCTCTGATTGAGCAACGGGACTTACCAACTGAAATTATTTATTCAAGATTTAAGAATATAATGGCGTTACTGGCGATTCAAGCTTTTTATTAATCAAATAGTAGTAGTAATACTCAGTAGTAGAAGTAGTAGAGGTAGGCGAGCAAATAAATGTCGACAATACTCAAGCTTACCTTCTTTATTTGCTGAGGCTCTTTGGCAACTGAATTCGGGATTGGAATTTTGGCAGAATTATCATCCAAAAGGTCTGCGTTTGCGTGTCCATTGTGACCATTACTGCCATTTACTAAGACCGGACTAGTTGGTCCATTCTCATCTCTCGGTAAAACTGATTCATAAATTGGTTCATTTCTGTGCTCTTTCACGTCTCCGTTAACAGCACCGTTTGCGAACTGCGGTGGTGGGGGTGGTGGAGGAGGTGGTGGCGGTTCCTTTGGTTCTGGTAGACTTGGCATTTTTTTCTGGCCATTAACAAGGCTTTTCTCAGCTTCTTCGATCATCGGACTCTTCGCGTTTTTAGATTCTCGCTTTGCTTTCTCCTGCAATTCTTGCTGAATCACCGATTCAAGCTCAACGTCGAGATTCTCTACTAGCTCGTCCATCTTCTCACCGATCTCGTCGATTATGTGATTGCTCTTAGTCGATTGTACGTCAGACAAGAAAGAGAAAAGATTGTCAAGATCCACAGATGGGATGTCGGTACTTGAGTTGTTGTTGTTGTTGTTGCCTGCCATTTTGGTATTATATTGCTCGGCCATTTGTGAGAGTTGTGCGATTTCTTCTTGTGCTTTTCTGCAAAATAAAATAAAATTCTTTAAAATTTCGGAAGCAGAGTAAATTGTTTGCGGTAACTCAAAAACAACAAGAAAGTGTGCTTTCTGTGTACGTCCAATCATGTGAAGGGTCCTCGATGACATGCTGCGTATATATGTATATATGTATATATATATATATATATAGATTATGATAGATATTATAAAAAATTGTGTCCTGTTTCTTTGTACGGTTTAAAAGTCTTAAATCATTCAAATTATTGGGTTTCAACTTGTATAAAGACATTTTTTATAAAAAAAAGACAATAACAATAATAATAATATAATAAATTCAATAATCACACAAAATCAATGCTGTTAGTGATCTCTACTTTGTTAAATCGTGTAATAAGTATATTCGTGAAGTTTTATTGGAGATGTAAACTAGTGATTGCTGGCTCTTCCAGTGCTATTATGATTGTGTAGATACATGATATTATTCTGATAAAAACTGACGCAAAAATGTTAACGCATGCAAAGCACAAGACACATCAACTCTTCAATTCTCCTTGATTCGAGAACTTACCCAGGCTCCATCCCGACAATACCGTTGTATTGAGTGCTATAATTATACAAAGGAATGGGTTTCATAAATCACCGAACACGAATGTTAAAATTATTTATTCACACTCAAAGAAAAACGATGTATGCGCCGTATCCGTGGAAAAAAAATGTTTAAAAAACTTGACGATGGCTAAGATTTATATGTAAATTCAGTAGAAAAGCAAAAACAGTAATCGTTACCTCTGGCTCTCCTCAAGAGCTTTCTTGTCTTCCATGAGTCTCCTCTCCTCTTCGAGCCTCTCGCGCTTCCGCATTTCTTCATCGACGCGCCTCATCTCGCGCAATGCGGTCGCAACTTCGCGAGCGAAAACGCCTCGCAGATGCGACTGAATGACTATCGCTGCTCGTCGTTTCCTGATAAACATAATGCGCAGTTTCCAGCCGCGATATGCGTGCTGTACCTTCAAAGCCGCCTCGCGCATTCTTCTGTAATCTGTATAGGCAAAGATCGTAAGTGATTATCCGACATACTGATGTAAGATTTGATGAAACGTATACGACGTATAATATAGGAGAAAAATGAGAACTCTCGTTACCTTTATGAATGATGTATCCCCTCCATATTTTCTGAATGAGCACAGCATTGCGCCTGATAAGCTCGTTCCTGGAGTCCTCCAGAGGCTCGTGAACGAACTTTCTGAGGAAAACCTTATTCTTGCCAATCTGCCACTCTGTGGCTGGGACACTCTTGCTCTTGATGAGAGCCCTCACGGCCTCCTTTTCGTCCTTCGGCAGAGCAAATCTGTTCTTCTCGAGGCAGCGATACCTGGCGACGAATTCGGAGAAGGCCATGTGGATGGGAAAGCCCTCCTTGCGTATCCGAATGATGTCGAGCATGCCGAGGTACCTGAGCTGATCGAGCACAAGCTTCTCGTCGTAGTGGTTGGCCTTCTTGTCCATGTTGGGCTTGATGCATCGCGCGTACCAGGGCGTCGTGCCCTGGAGCACGTCGACCAGCGCCTGGAGCTGATGTCGAAACGAGTCGCAAAGGGTGGGCTTGCCCTTGGAGGTGCCTCGCGAAAGGGTCGTAGCGTTGCCCGAGGCTCGGCCAACGGTGCAACCGAGCAGGTCCTGGTAGGCCGTGATCTCCTGGACGAACTCATTGGTACTGCGGCTCATAAAGTCGAAGAAGACGTCCTGCTGGACGTCGCGATTCTTATCGACGAAGCCCTCGACCGCGTAGGTGACGCAGCCGGCGTAGTGCTTGACGCCGAACTCCTTCTCCCACTTGCGCCGGTCGTCACCCTTCACGTAGCACGGGTGGCTCTCGAACTCGGCGTGCATATTGGTCAGGTAGGCCGTGTCCGAGCCCTTGGGCATGTGACACTGCTCGGTCAGTAGCTTGAGCACGCAGCGCGGCGGCTTCTCGATCAGCTCGAGGCAGAGGGTGTTGTCGGTGAAGGTGATGTGCGAGTACTGAATCTCCTCTTGGCGGTACTGCGCGGAATAATGCGCGCGATTAGTATACCAGATACCTATACATACATACTGGTAGCTCCTATACTTAAAACAAGCTCGACGATACTCACCAGCTCTTGCTCGAGGGCAAAGACGTAGTGGTTGAAAAACTTGTGCAGCTTCTCGTTGGTATAGTTGATGCAGAGCTGCTCGAAGCTGTTGGTGTCAAAGTTCTCGAAGCCAAAAATGTCGAGGACGCCGAGGAACCTTGATATGTCCTGGCCGGGGTTGGTGCAGTTGTTGATGTGGTTGATGAGCCAGGCGAAGGTCCTGGAGTAGAGAGCCTTGGACATGGCATGACGGTTCTCCTTGGCCTCCTGAACCTTGAGCGGTATCTCGGTGATGTTACCGCGCACGTTGATCTCGCGCTGCAGCACGATCCTCGTGAGGTCCTCGAGCTGAAGCCCAAGGAGCGGCGCGACCGTCTCAAGGATCTGCCGGTCGTCCGGGGTAAGCTCGCAGCGCTCGCCGTCGACGTCCTGGAAGCTGAGATTGCCCAGCCAGAGGATAGCCGAGAGCACGCGGAATATACCCTCGCACATCTCCGCCGGCACCTGCGCAGAGCGTCCAATCCATTTAGGCATAATGTATAATTACATTGTATTACGATATCATTAGGTATGCATGTACAATAGTACATACCTGAAGAACGTTGAAGGCCAGCCTGAGCGCATCAAACTTCTTCGAGTCGGTAGAGGTAGAGCCGTCCGAGCGCTCGCTCGGCTGGGTCAGGTACTTGTAGTGGCTGGCGGGCTTGAGCTTGTACTGCTCGGCGAACTCCTTGTCGCGGCTCGCAGCCTCGACCAGCTGATAGAAGACGTGGTAGTTGCGCTCGCCTGGGCTCTGAAAGGTGATGCGGCTCTGCTCGAGTAGGTAGTCCTGGATGATGCAGCCCTTGATCATCCACTTGCTGTCGAAGCAGACCTGCATGAACTTGCCGAAGCGCGAGCTGTTGTCGTTGCGTACCGTCTTGGCGTTTCCTGGCGTACACACAAGCGAGGACGAATGTAAAAATACAAATCTCCGTACAACAATAATTATAGATTAGCTGATGATGATGTCAGACTCACCGAAAGCCTCGAGGATGGTGTTGGCCTCGAGGATCTGCTGCTCGACCCAGGTGTCGACGTTGCTCGTGACCGAGCAAAGGTACTGCAGTATGAACTTGGTGGTCTCGGTCTTGCCGGCACCACTTTCGCCGGAAATCACGCAGGACTGGTTGCAGTCACTGTCCTTGAGCGAGCGGTAGGCCGCCTCAGCCAGGGCGAACACGTGTGGCTCAAGCGCGCCCATCTTCTGGCCGTGGTAGCGATGCACTTGTTGCTGAAATGACAAACCCGATCGTTAATTTCCCTATTATGCAGTGCATACAATGTACATGTACTGTAGTTCTCTCAAATAATGTACAAGTGAAAACAATTATTATATACTTTTGTAAACAGATTTTATTTTCTAGACCAGCTCTATTATGCAACGCGTCGGAACAAGTTTATTAATAGTATATAGTCGACGTGTCTCGCTTGTCTTATAAATAGCTTGTACAATAATAGCTGCCTTATAGCAATAACGCTATTCTTCGATCAAACAATCGGTCTCTCCGCATCGTTATATCGCCACCATACAGATCCCCACCATGCTCCGATCGACAACACCCAAGAGACGCTCTCAGGCAGATTAATCGCGCCCCGCCCGGCCCGCATCTATTTCACTTGCACGAAAAAGGTAAACACGGCCGCGTTTTCGAAAGGCCGTGTTGTATATACTTCGCGCTCGTTTCTCCCGGCGGGACGTAAGTAGTACAACCCAGTTTAGCGTCAGCCGTTCCCTTTCAGCGCGCGGCGCAACAACCCCTCTCCCCCTCCCTCTGTACTTGTGCGCTTTTTTCCGCTCGAGACACCCTTTCGACTCGACACACTACGCTGATTTTGTTGGGATAAAATCTCTCTCTCTCTCTCTCTCTCTCTCTCTCTGCAGCTCTTGATTCTTATTATGGAATGGCACGCGTGGATTGAGGAATGACGATGTCGGCTTCGTTTGCGCATTCCTTTTAATCGAGTTAAATTATTGTATTTTTTTGTTATACTTGCGGGCTCTTAAATTGTACATACATATCCTCAAAAGTGAAAAAGATATATGACATAAGCGTAGATTCGATTAGAACAAATCGTCATCGCCAATAGACACATGGTAATCGCCTATTAGTAATTCAGAATTAAGGAAGAGCAGAAGAGGAAATAACTGCAGCGATGGTCGGAGCTTTCGGCCTTTTTAAAAAATGAATTTTTCACGTTCTGGTACTGACGGCATTACGATAAAAATACACTGCGAACGTACAAACTGATGATGATGCTCGTATGCAGCTGATTATTCACGCACGACGACGTGAACAAAAAAAAAATATGAAGGAGAGGTAGAAAGCAAAAAGAGAATAAAAGCAAGCCGAGTTGAAGGTACTCGTGCTACTGTACTAACGAGGAGTCGCACGTACACTCGTTCCTATTTGCTCGGTTGACTTTGGCGCCAGGTACTTTGAGTTCGTCGCACTGACAGCAGTATATCTCGTGGGTTTAGAGACATTGCTGGCATCTTTCTGACCAGTTTTCAAGAGAGCGAAAAAGTTAAGAGGGAAAAACTCCAGAGACTGTTATTAAATATTACTAGTATATATAGTTTCTCGAAAAGTTTTACTCGAAAACTAGCGTAATGATGTAACTTTATGTGGGTCAAATACATTCTGAATTACAGCTGCGCTAATAGGAAGAGAAGTTCGGAATTTTAATTGAATCATGTAGCGTTAGCAAATTGCCGATTCTCAGCGTAAATTCAAGTTCTGTTAATTAAAACCTTTTACATTTTCTATTACATCTCTTTGAAAAATTAGCGCAGTGACTCGTGCAAATATTTTAACCATATGTGGTACAGTTCTTATACAACATATGTTTACTTTCGTGCTTCAAATTATGCAAACATCGAAAAAAAACATGAAATATTCAAGTTTCTTGACTGCATAAACAGCGAGTGCATATTTCTGCTCTAATTATCGAAGCGAAGCGTGAGCGCTTCTTTGAAAACTTTGTTAGTCACAGGATACTGACACAATAAAGCGCTTCTGATGACTGTCATTTATTTTTGAGCCTCGTTAAATATCTTCACACTTCATAATAGCTTCGAATTCTGACTCAAACTTTGGGCATTCCAGTTGCTTTGAAGTATAAAATATATCGCGCCTCGAAAGCTCTCCTCGTCTCTTAAAATCTATAGCGAGAGAGAAAGATAACAGGTTGAATATTTTTTTTTTGCTCGATGACCGTGAAGAAAATAACGAAGCGGTCGGATGTGTTTTGGGGCTACGGCTTCCAGTTCAGCTAGCAAAAAAAAAAGTAGCCGTGTCACGAGGACGGCCCATTTACTCGTGACTGGGTCACCCTCGTTATCTCTGCGACGACGATGAAAGAGAATATATATACACCGAGCTCGAAGTGAGACGCGGAAAAAAAAGAGATGGAGATGATGGAGCGTAAGAGCGGGTTGAAAGGGGTCGCTGATTTGCATCTGCGGGTGCTTGTATGGAAACGTCGCGGAAACGGTGCAGGGCGTTCGAGGCTTTCTGCCTCATCGACGTTTCCCGGATTATCCACGGAATTTTTTCCGCCAGAGATTTATTCCGATTCTGATTTCAGTGCGCAGACTGAAGAGTTTTTCTTTCCTCTGTATGAATTTACAAGTAAGCCAGAAGAATGAATGCAGCAGATGTTTGGATATAAGACACGTTTGAAAATTTTATATATGGTGTTATACACAGAAGGCTCGACGAATCTCTGAGACTTTTTATTATAATATCATGCTCGTCGCGAGAGGGTCCCAAATCATGCGCGCGCTTGGTTCAAATGTACAAGACATTTTACGACGTGCTCTGACTGCGGTAAGGCCTTGACATTTCCACGAGTTATACGACTGCGGGGGCTAGTCAAATTTCATTTTTCAGAAAGCTTGTCTCTTGAAAACTTGGAGTAGGTATAAATAAAGCAAAGATGAGTTAAAATCGAGAGGTGGATATCATATATAGACGGTTTGCGCAGCCGAATCCTTCGAACGAGAACTCGCCGGAAAATATTCCGAAAGCTTTTCCCTTCCTTCATGTATACGCAAGGGAAGAAAGAAAGCGTAGGTATAATAGAAAGCCCTCTTAATGTCGCACGAGGGAACGATCCATGCGCAGGAAGTATGCAGCGCCGGAGAGAGTCTAACAACCCGGCGACTCTCCCTTTTTCCATTTTGCGGCCGCACGCAGTCGCAATGCAAACTATTAGCTTTTTTCGCGGGCTGACTCTCGAGTGCTAATAACGAAGAAAACCGCGTTATTATAATGGAGAATGAAAGTTTTGAAATTCAAATGGACTGATGCAGTGTGTCGTTATAATTAGCAGCAATTATAGAACCAAAGGTAAACAGCAATCAGCTGAGCCAATGCATGCGATATAGGAGAGACCCCAGACCCACAAGTTATTATACATCCGCATACACCCCCTTACAGCAGCCGGTAAAGTAGAACTTCCATATCAGTGATTAAAGCTCGCAAGCCAATAACACAAGTTCAACGGCGACGAAAGCACCGCAAGAAAAGCTCGTCCCCTCTTATCATATGCAGGCACTTTGCACGCAAGGAGTCCGAGAAAACACGGTGGCAACGGCGGCGCAGCTCTCTCTCTCTCTCTCTCTCTTTCTCTCTCGCAACGCCGAATCGGATGGTGCGCAGCGAGCCGATCAATAACCGGGCGTGTGCAGCGACGGCAGAGCAGTAGCGCCGGCAGCGAGCTTTTCTCGCGCATCCCCAGGAACTGCGCTGCGAGAGCTATGTAGTTATATACCTATACGAGTCCTGCGACTATACCTATACAGTATCTGCATCTCGAGCGTGCACACGTGCAGCGCTCTCGTCTGATCATATGGGTGTGCCGAGGAGAAATAGCTGGAGAGAGGGAGAGAGAGATAAGAGATGCGCGCAAAGCGGAAATTCGGACGTCGCTCGCTGCGCGCAGCAGCTTCGACGTAAGGCGGCTCTGCTGCACAAGGGCGTGGTACACCCCCCTATATTCCGACGCTGTGTATACACGGCTCTGATGTGTATATACGACTGTAGGGGGTGAACGCGCAGTTGAAGGAGTCCGTGTCTGTGTGTGTGTGTGCGGTATACACTTGCGTTTTTTTTTTTCGAGAGGCTATTGTTGCCGCCGCCAACGTTGCTCTCATGGGGCTTTCGAGAGGGAGGGACTCGACGTGAGGAGGACTCGACTTTTGACGTCGATGGGGAAATCGCCACGGTGTTGACTGGGAGATCGCGACAGAGAGATTTTGTAATATAAACACACTCGAAATGCACGCATGATTAGCCGCGTTGCAACGCTTATTCTCCTTGTTTCTCCGAGATAAAAGCTAGCGCGTAGCGCAAAAGTTCAATTAAGTTATGTATTATATACGTATATTGGGAAATAAAGCAACATTGAAAGCGGCAATTACTTTGCGCGTTGCGCTATATTCTCGATTTTTATAATAGAAGAAACTGATCTAAATACAGATGCACAACCATAATATCAAACACAACGCGCAGACCGGACGCGCGCCTGCTTCAGTCGGATCAGCAATAAACACGACCACGTGGAGTGAATATATACACGTCGTCGTGTATATAGCTGTGGGGCGATGGATTCGATTCGATTGGCAAAATCGAGACGGATGGTTATCTCTCTTTCTCTCATGCAGCGCGTTTCCATCCCTCGTCTATATAGCATCACCGTAAAAAGGGTCGATGCTGCGCAGTAGCGCACGCGACGTCAGGACCACGAGAGAAACAGCAGTGCCGCAGCTTGTATTATATGCGCCGCGTGCAGTATTCGGGAATGGTTTTATACGAGGTAGGGGAGAGAGAGACTCTTGCCCCCTCGGCGAGAGTTCGACAGCTTTTTATTGCATCGAAAGTGAATGACCGCGTTAATAACGACTCTTTGCTGCGTTGCTGTGAGAAACTAAACGTTGAGCTATATACTTGATAAGCAAAAAATGTTATGATAATCACTGAATGAAAGAAAGCAGAGCTTTTCAAGATATATTTTATATAAAAGTTGAGACTTTTTAGACACGTTGAAAATCCCAGTTAGCCTCATTAACGACGAGAGAGATCTTATGACGGCTTATGAAGATTTACGCTCGGAATATACTTTTATACTCGCGGACAACGCTGGCTTATGAAAAATTGTATAAATTAATAAACAAACTCTTCATCTGTAAAAAAAAGTATATACAAATTTCTTTTCTCAAAAAAAAAAGTAAATGCTCGCTATAGACCCAGCCTGCTGTACATATGCAGTTGAAAAGCCCTGTCGTTTCGATTCGCTGCAGTCGTCCATGTCTTTTCAAACTCATTCCTCGCGCACAACTTCCGCTAATCCGACTATACACCGTATATATACGCGCTCGCACAAAACAAATAATCCGACGTGCTCCGTCAAGTGCACTCGATCCCGAAATAAGCATGCAGACTTCGTTGCTGCATATATATGTATATATATATGCCTACACACTGCAGCACCTAAAATAGTAAGCAGCGGCGCGAGTTTCCAGTGAAGGGAGACCGGAACGTTGATAGCGAGAAGCCTATCCGGTATACGCATGCATATATAACTTATCGCGCATGCACGTAGGTATATAAACTCCGATTAAAAATAACGCGTTTGAACGTACGCGAGCACGGGAATGCTCTTAAGGGACGTAGTAGAATTTATCGGAACTAGTCTAATTTCGTAAATTGACTCGTTAAGCGCAGACGAGTCGTCGCGTGCAGCTCTTCTCTCGTCGTGCGCACGCGGCGGTTTCCTGATTTTAAGAGCGATGCTTCAACATTGCGACCGCGTAATGTGTATTATATCTTATCTGCAGTTTCGAGGATATTGTATAAGTTCTGTGCGCGGAAGTTAGTTTTATCGCACTACCAATGAATACTTATTCCCAGCGTTTTTATAAGCGAGACTAATTTTAACATATGTACCATGATTTTAATGCTTATATAATTACGTTTCGCGTTTCGCGAAAACTGTAATCGACCGCAGCCGAAAACACGAACGCCATCGCACTATATATGTAAAGCAAAAATACTGGGGGCATAATTTCCACGCGAATTTCCGAAAACTCGTTAAACGAACCGGGGGCGGCGCGACTCTGCGGTGCGCAGCATTTCATTAAAGCCCAAAGGTAAACACCGACAGCACATGCATATAACGCGCTGCAGAGAGATGCAGTGGGGAGAAAACGACGAACCGACACTCGACTTTCGCAGAGCTAGCCGCAAAGACTTCTCCTATTTCTCTCGCCGCAGTATAGCAGCCCCGCGCGCCTGACCTACAAATGCCTCCGCCGTGAAAAGCCCCAGCTCTCGGCTGCGCGATTTTGATATCTCCGCTGCTTCCGCTTCCGGTAGGTATAGTTACTTGCAGAGCTGCTTTCACGAGAGCCAGAAAAAAAAAATAGACGTTTCCGGTACCTGCAGTATACTCTAGCGCGAGCTTTTGAAGACATATAGCTCTACTGCGCCGCACTTTGAGAGCTTTTTCTACTTTGAGGCCACGGCTGCGCAGGTTTACAACGTATATACGCGAGGAGCTTTTCCTTTGCTTTGTCACCTGTGTGTTTTACCGCGCGTATATTATAAGGATATGTCGTTAGTCCGGATGACTACTCAAAGCTACTAAAGAGTCTTTGTATATACCGGAGCGGCTCTGACTTTTTAAAAGCTTATTACAGCCAATCCTTCTGGAAATATGACCTGAGCTATACACTCGCCACTCAGTTTTCTCATTAATTTCTCAGCATTAGCCCAGTGCCCTGGCTCAATTTCCTGAAACAAACTGATGCCACCTCGAATCGATTGCCTACTGCTTTTGATCGATTTTATTTACCTATACTTGCCGCAGGAAGTGCGCCGCAAAAAAAAAGAGCAGCAGCCGCGTTCGTATACCTAATATAGGAAATGACTCTTTTTCTGAGTCGCCCATGACTTTGCCAAGAGAGACACCCACGTCGAGTCATAGGGGATAAAAAAAAAAGAGAGAGAATTGAACGATGGCACGGATCAACGCGTGTGTGCCGAGAGTCATACTGAACTGACTGCGGCATTTGCTATTCTCCGGTGGCGCTTCCGCTGATGCGCTCCGGATGTTCTCGCGCGCGCATCAGAAGTATTATAGAGAGAGAAAGAGAGACAATATAACGAGAGAATTCTATGCTAGAGCTTCGTTCCCCCACTGCGCATTGCAGAACCTGCTTTTGGCTTCCCAAGAGAGTCGTACTGCATATGCGAGAGGGGGTGATTATTGCGCTGCAGCCGATTGTTTGTCGAAGATACTGATGTAGATACATCGATGATGCAGTTGATGGTATACTATAATATATGGTATGTGTATACTCACCAGGGTGTAAAAGTCGACCTCCTTGTATGGATTGACAGCTATTAGAATCGATCCGGTGTACGTCTGCGGTGTTTTGTTGTTATCTTAGTTAAGGAAAACACTGGCAGGAGTTGATGAACTTTATAATGCACATGTGTATACGAGTATTTCGCTTGATTGTGGAACGGTGTATTACGCGTGTACATTACAGTTGCGCGAAATGATTTATGCGAGGCGAGAAATCGATAAAAATTACCATAACGTCCGTCGTATGGTAAAGTTTGCATCGCCATATAGCAACGTGCGCAGTAAAACTTCTTTTCAGCGGCACGCCATCTTAAGTACAGTAACATTCTTATTGTATACATCAGTATTCGGATTTTTAGCAACTTCATGAATTCGTCAACGACCGTTTTAAAACCCCACATCATGAGTTTCGTTATGAAAAATTCTTCCGTGTTTGATGCATCGCACGTCGAGAACTTTTTCTCGCATCTGCGATGCCCGTTGGAAAAATCCCCAGACTTATACGATTTATATGCAAATCCAGCATCAGTAAAACGAATCTAATCGTCGAGCGAATAGAATTACAATCCATCCGCCATATCCAATCGACCTGCAAATTCAACCCCATAGACCATAAAAGCGTATACAATGACAATTCCCTGCTGCTGCACTCGTGTCCCCGAAAAAAAAGACCAACTCGCAGATGACGTCAGGCTATAGTGTACAGCACAGATATATACGAGCGTGTGAGAGGGGGTTGTTATGTCGGGGGGGAATGACTCACGCTGCCGTATACACATATACCTATATAGACGTCGCGCGTCGTCCAAGGGGGTAATGATACGCACCGTATAGCTGTTGTACCGTCAGAGAAGCCCTGGATGAAGTTTCTACTCGGTGTACTGTAAGCGGCGAAGTAGCCGTTAAGAGTCGATTTTCGGGCGAAGGCGACGGCGGCCTGGAGCACTTAAGTGAGGGTCGTCGACGCTGGCTCAGGGATTTCGTAATTAAAAAGCAGCCGCCACTTGTGGTCGGTCTCGGATTAGATTGTATGTATGTGTGTGTGTGTATGTAGTATAAAGTGCAGCTGTATAAGGCCGCGCGGCCGTTTGAGCCAATTTCGAGGGATGAGCTGCCGACGATTAATGAAATTATGGATAGACGTTCTTGTTTTTCGACGAGGGACCGACTCTTAAATATATAATAGTTTTAGTATACCCAAGTTTTATCACGAGATGTTTTTTTGTCCCAATGTGTCGAGGCGAAGTATTGCATGACGTAAAAAGTTATGCGCTCGCGTCCTCGTGCAACCGAGCCATAAATCAGAAAACTAGATCGGATTTCCGCGGATTTGCAAAAGAAAACTGAAATTTATTTGTAGATGCATTTGAAAACTAATGTATATATGAAATATCGCTGCAGGCTTATCGTCACTTTGAATAACTTGGTTATTACACACATCACCGGAGGATCTTGTCGCGGTTTCGAAAATTTTCCCGTCATCCACACTCTACATCAATCTCCGTGAAACCGACACACTTTTTACAATTTTTCGATCTGCAGCTTCTGCTTCTACACAGGAAAATCAAAGCGCGTTCACCCGCATACTAGCTCAGCCGTATATAGCAAAATATACACACACACCGACACGCAATATATCGAACGAATTTGTTCCTCCACTTTTATACACATCCCCGCGCATATATATTCGTCATCCCTCTGTGAGTCACGAATCGCAATATCCCGAGAGCACATTCACCGCGCGCAAAATTACCCGGAGAACGTAGCGCACGCGGGCAGGAGGGGCATCAAGAAGAATAACGCGAAAAATCGCGCTCGCAGCCAATCCAGCAACGCCAAAAGCACTGCACACTACACGGGAAATCATGAAAGAAATATCGACGGATAATACGGATCGCAAGCCCTGCAAGCGACGGCGGCCTAATTTCGTCGTGAAAAATCGACTGCTCGGCAAACACAGCCGCCGGGAGATCTCTCTCTCTCTCCCTTCTCGCTTCATCGAGAACCGCGGGTTTTTCAGCGGCATGCAGAGGACTAAAAGACGGCGCTCTCTTGCGAAGTCCTTATATAATACATACATATCGACGTGGGATGAAAAGGTGCGCTAGTGAATTTCCGGGCCTCTCTTGGCCTATAGCCGAACCGTCCGCGAGCTCGTAATTAAAACGGCCCGAGTGTGCCGGCGAGAGGTTAATGAGGTTGCGCGGCGGCTGTGCGCTGAGTGTCGCCGTATGCACGTATGTGTATACGTATATGTATATACATTGTATGAAAGCATACAACGCTTGTTTATCGAGGTTAATTTACTTTTTTTGAAGGGCCTGCAATTAGGGACCTGAATTAGGGAGTTTTTTTTTCGAGAGCAAAAATTATAGACATTTTTTTAATCAATAAATATAAAATTGCGACGCATCTCTATATGACTCAGCGAATCTGCGTCACCTACTAGTTATGAAACTGCCTCTAGTGATTAAATGCTCTCTCAACAGTTTAATCATCGAGAGATACGAGGCATGTATATATACATAAAACAGCAGCTAAACGAGAAAAAACCGCTCTTATATATACTCCGCAAGCGATGACTTGACCCGGAATCCAGCGCACGACACACACGCGCACCCCTGATGCAGCTCTTTATACCTACTGCTCTACCTCTCAACTGCAGCACGTCCGCTTAGGATATATAGGCTGTACACACAAAGAAGGAGAGAGCGAGAGAGGGAGTATATAACGTGCACGTGGACGAGCATCAGCTCATCGCTTATTTCCCATTAACCCCCTTTTTAGCCTACATAACTCCCGGCGCGCCGATGGATATTTGATCGAAGAGAGCGTATCGGATGCGACGCGCGCGATCGACGCCCCGATAATGCCTTTCTAATCAGTTTCAACGGAGCAGAGAAAGGTGGGGGACATATACGCGGCTTACGTAACGAGGACGAGGCGCGTGTGTGTTTAAGTGTATATGACTACACACCGCGAGAGTTCAAGGTAAAAATAGCTAGATTTATCGGGAAATATATATACGTCCTGGAAAATTGCCTCTTTTTTATTATTATATAATAAAAGTAAACTGCACGCGGCTGACAGACACAAACGTTCGACGAAACTTGATTTCCCAATGTGAAAAATCTATATGCCGCAAAAAAAGGCTCTACCAAAAATAACTCGATCGGCGAGCGGCCAGTCAGCCCGTCTGTCAATTATATGATGGGCTGTCTACTATATATATATACTCTGATGCGACCCCACGCGCTCGCTGGATATATCGAATTAGCTAGCCCCGATACACAGTCGCTGCGTCAGTTGATTTCGTTAAGGGTCAACTATCTGGCCCCCGCGTGCCCCGGACACTTTTAATATACACTGTATCGAGTTTATCGGGAAACGCTCCGATGTTCGCGGCCACACTTTTTAATCATCTGCTGCTCTGTGACATATAGGAGAGAGAATTTTTTTCCACTCTGTGAAGGAAAAATGACTGGATATCGTGCAGCGCGAGAGCCTCTTCGTGGCGTTCATTGTTCTGTGGAGGTGGTTGGGATGTAATTGGCTGGAATTTAATGATAGGTGTATAGAGGATTGATGATGATAGCTGGCGAGGGTTGCATTTTCTACTGCCGCACTTGATTACGGTGATTATGTATATGCTGCGATCGTGATTTTAATTTGACAACGTGTAAACTCATTACAGCCGATGTAAATATATATGAATGATTATATTAGTTGAATTTATGTTGATTATATATAAGAACGTTTAAAAAATCAGCGGAGTAGTCCTCGTGTAATTTGCAGCGCTTTTCAGGCCTCGAGCTGGCTCTCGAAATATACTTAAATCGCACGCAACACTGCAATTTCACGGACGATTACTCGGAAAGAGAGAGACAAGAGGACAGACGAGTAACGAGCAGAAAGACGAGTGCGTGCAGCAGCGAGGAAGAGTGATTTCGGGAAAAGGGAGAGAGAGTGTCTGTGAACCCTTTCACGCGACTTCGAGATAGGCGGATTACGCGTTGTTCTTCTATATTCCCCTCTCGAGTCGTCGCTATTATACTCCCTTCGAATTTCGCGGACTATTCATCGAAGCCAAATGCACGGGATATATCTCTTCCAAGCAGGGCGGCCTGAGGCTGCTGCGGAATCTCCTGGCGACGACTCGTTATACAGCTGTATATTTTCCGCACTACTGCTGCAGCTTCAATGCGTAAGGCTTTGACATGTTGTGCATCCTATAACGCTGGCGCCGGAGGATACGGTTTTTAATCAGAGAATATGTTGCGAGGGGATAAACTAATACTGTTGAAACTTGCCACGTAACTTGGTCTGTTATATACGTATGATGAATTTGAAAAAAAAATGAGTGGAGACAATAAGCTTTGATTCGAAACTCAGTGTTACAAATGATCCAGTAATCATGAACCGACACGTGACGTGAAAGGTCTCACAATGCCGTGATTTCTCATGCCATATCGCGCAGTAGTGTCGTGACTTTGAATCATTTATAACTTCAGGTGTGGGTAATGACTGTTGTTTTGTCACAAGAGTTGAAATCGTGTAGCATATATTATACCTGTATATAACGTGTCGAGTTTCATTGTCTAGTTCATAACGCGATTTCAAGGGCAGGTCAGCAGTGGCTATTGTATAGGTATTCGTGTTAGCGGCACTATATCGATCTGTTCTTCTAGGAAACAAATTGTAAGCTAACATATAGTCCGAGTTATACATATATACAGCTGTCTACGTATGTATAAGGTATACGAGGAAATGACTCCATTACAGATGTGAAAGACTCTACTACTGCCCTTGCAAAATGAACCTTCTTATCGTATTCTCAAGATCGAGAGTGTACGGTATATACATAAGTGAAAAGCAGTCCATATACATCATAAATAGAAACTTTTTACACGCGACGATATTTTCTCTCGTGAAGCAGCACTGATGTTTCAAACGAACAATTCCGTTGACGCGCACGACCAGACGTTATTATTCCCGAGCGCGCTCTTTCTTCCTTCTAATCCTCCTACGCGCGGCTCAGAAACGGGAAGCGCGCCATTAACGAGGGCATTGAAACCGGCCAAGTCGTAAAAATTCATGTGGAAACCGCCGAGAGCTGCCTTTTTTCCTCGGGGGATCAAGTGGAACTCGAATTTTCATTATTCAGCGTTGAAAGAGAGAGAGAAAGAGACGAGAGAATCATAGACTTGCCAGGCGGTTAATCCTATGCAGGTTTAATGTACCCTGATGCGCGCCTACTCAAACTTCTCCGGGCTGCAGTTCGCGCCAGAGTATTCCTCATCGTGCCAGTATGGATGCAGCGATAAAGCAGTTATATTTGCAGCTTTTGCGATAAAACTGTAGCCAAAGGAAGTTGCTATGCTTCGCTATATTAAATTTCCACCACCATCAGCCATAATATACAGTAACTCGATTTCTCGTCAGCGTCTCGTATAGCTCTATATACATCTGCTGCAGTTCAGCCCGCAAAATTGCCTTCTTACACAACTATCAAGAGGCTGTTCCTCCATCGCTTCTGAGATAGATCGACAGCGTTAAAGCCGTCGCACTCCGCAACTTCAAATCAGGATATTGATGTTCAATTAAGGCCACCGCTAACACAATTAACGCGTCTATATAGTGTGCAACACCCATCAGGCGCACATATAAATACGTATACCAGAACCATCAGCAGCAGGACGACAGACCTGTTGTAGCGCGAGATACTCTCCAATCCTCCCTGCTTCCACCCCCCTAATGGGTAAATCCAATTCAGTGTATTCCATTTCTCGTATACTCTCTCTCTCTCTCTCTGTCCCGCAGAGAGAAAAAAAAAAGAAGTTTTAGTGGCCAGAATCTCTCGCCTTTTCTCTCTCTCTTTCTCTCTCTCTCCGTTGCTCTCGTTCTGCACGGATGTAGGCCGTCCTCTTTTGTACATCTCGCGCCCGCGCACGAGCGCAGCCCAGACGAGGACAGAGAGATGAATGGGTCTAGCCCTTGGCTGCTGCTGCTGCTGCTGCTGCTGCTGCTCTGGCTGGTGAACCAGCTGACTAGGGGCTGTCGCCATGGCAACGAAACCAACACCCGGGAGCAACGCCCCACCCCTGCAATATTCATATATTATATATATACCGAGAACAACGACTCGCGAGATTCGAGGAGAGCAACACTGTGCGAAATTTTAGTATGTAGAGGGTCACTCGCTTCACATATTTGCATTGAAGATCAAAATCCATTTTAATTGATGCTCTTATACCAAGGGAAGATGTGGATTTGCATACGTATATCGTAAACGCTTGAGTATCGTTGCGGATCCACGATATGATGTGAGTCCTGATGTACTCTATACAGCGGGGTCAAGCTACTTGAATTGTTATTTTGAACAATTAACAAAAGAGAGACATAATGTAAGAAATAATGAATCACTCTTTAGTGTTACAATTAGATTATTGTCGATTCATTACGACCAAATCATCACGAACAATCAGAAATACTTTTACGCATGCACGCCAGATGATTAAGTAGCGTGAATCAACTCTCGCGCGAGCCCTACATCAGTAACCAATACTTGGAGTGCAGCCCCGATAAAGACATTAAAAGCATATAAGCCAAAGCTATCTGCATAATTAACTAGACGAGCGCGTGAATCATCCTCGACTGTCACCATTTGGAAAAACATCAGTATTATACGAGGTATTTCCACGTGTGCATATACACTTTCCCTCGTGTTGTTCTGGCTCGTTTTACTTTCTGACTTTCTGCTGCAGGCCTAGATCTCCCTTATATCTCAAAGCCGCGTTCTTTAAACGCGTGGCTATATAAAGGAAGGGTAAAGTAGGTTCTTTAAATATACCTTGGCGCTGTACTTTTTTTATCTTCGTCTTGCGAGGGAAGTGGGTGACCCGAAATTCCCCGATGTGGAAATGCGAACGAATGGTTAAGTAATTCATATTCAAAGGATACGTAAATCTCATCTCTGCTGTAGCGGACCTGGAGGTTCCGGTTGATGCCCGTCTCGTCGATGTCGCTGATCACCGTCATGTCCGGCACGCCGAACTCAGGGCTACAGCCTGTAACAGAAGAAAAAAATCATTTGTAAATTAACGTGTCAAAGAAGCTGATGAATCGTATACTAAAATATATGAATGAACTGAACTTTTAATATACAATCAGAATAGAAGTTTGTTAATTTCAAAAATTTCCTTTATTTATAGACTCCTTTATAAATGATTTTAAAAAAAATTTTGCTCCGCTAAAATTTTTAAAGTGTGTATCATGATGTAAGAATGAGCCATTTCATCGATAAACGTGTCTCATTTCGACATTCGTTCGACGGAAGCCTCCAAAATTCTCCAAGCTGCAAAACAAGTCAGGTATATAAATATACAGTATTACGCCGAACCGCAGCTTGTGTGTTAACCACAAAAAGGACACTCTAATTCTCAGTGTGAATTCGCAACTCTGTATATAGCCGAATCATCTGTGCCCGCGATCCGCGTGCAGCTGATTGCGAACATTGCCGCACATCACGCAGGTGCGCACTGGTTAATCCCACCTGCGCACCAGCTGTCTTTCGCGAACAGCGGTCGCGCGAAAAAAGGCTGCATATATAACAGCAACGATAATACGACTATAGCAAAAGTTGTGTTGTATAAGTACGCCTGATGATGTATACGTGGATAAATCGAATGTTCAAGGCTGCGCGCGTGGATTTTTCGCTCCCGATATGCGCACTTGCTTTTGTTTTCTGATGTGTATATAAATATATATAGGGACGAGGACTAATCGCTATTCAGGCAGCGATCGCCGAGTGGACTGTAAGCCTCGATATGGTCGGGTAAGAAGAAGAGACGACGACGTACAGTGCATCTTACGACAATAATGAATTTTCACCGTAGTTGGGATGAGCAGTGCACGATTTATGCGCGCACTATAGCGTCTTATAGTTTTTCTTTTTTCTAAAATCTTCGTCGTAATTGCATGAATAAGATGATGGCTTTTTATTTTCTTTTTCGAAACAACAAAGTTTTCATTTTACATCGCCGAAATAAAAATCACGTGCATATATCATTGTCATTCTGTTGACGTATAAACGCTAGCCAATTGTATATGCAAACTTTTTAAGTATTGATTATTTATCAATTTTTATACTGACGCAACTCCTACTAAATCCGTTGAAGGAACATAATGAGATCTTCAGAATGAAAAGTGTCTTCAATTTTTTGTTAATACTTTCTCTATAGTTAATGATATTTTGCAATAACGAAATTTCGATAAAAAAATGTAGTATATCACTATTTAAGTAATTAAATTGAGTAAAAAATTATAGTTTTATTTATAATGACATACACGTACGTGAAGACTTTAAAAGCGTATACAGACATCGCATCACTTCCTCGGTTCTCATGAATTCGTATTATATAAGTG
>UCQR01009970.1:12337-26442 GCA_900474235.1 Cecidostiba semifascia | reverse complement strand
GCGCGCACGCGGAACTCCGAAAATTTTAATCGACCTCACCGACGCCGTTGATGCGTAATGCGTGTGGAAGATTCATCGGCTCGCTTTGGATTCTCAGCTATGCGCCTCGCTATGCGCCGTATTTGAATGTAATATACAACTGGTCGATATTTTTCATCGTGAGAGTATTTACAAACGAATGAAAGAGAGCTTCGATGTTTGGAAAATGCATATTCCGATAATTAAAGTTTGCAGGTATGTATAAGCGTAAAAAAGAAGAGAGTAGAGTGAAAATATTTCACTCTGCAATAAACCTTTACCGGGCGTTTTGTACCTATAATATCCAATATCTACCACAAAGTAAACAGGCCGCATTCAAAAGTTTACGAACCCCCGCAGCAAAGCCCCTTTAAAAACGCTATTCACAAGCTGCTACAACCAACCGACCGCAACGACTGAGAAACTGCACTCAGACCCTGTAATATTATAACGAGCATACAATTAGGCAAGGAATCCGCTTTCGAAGAGAGCTTTTCACAAAAAATGCAGCAGTGGTTATATAGCTATATGTATACATGACTCAAGTTGATATGATCCTCGGCAATTTTCCCATGATAAGCCCATTACACCTTAGACGTAATGCGCGCTCGTTTAAAACTCGTCGAGCAATGAAAAGATCTCTGCGAACAATGAGCCAGTGCCAGCGTGCGTCGCACATAATAATAAGGACGTATACAGTATAGGCCCTCATCGTGTGACGCAATCGAATCGTGAGAGCCGCGACAATGACGATTATCGCCCGAACTTATTGATTATTGTAATTAGCACACCGAGCGAGCCTAATGAATTGACGGACCATTACTGCTCGCTCATGTATGAATAGTCTTTAAAAGTTCACTCTGATGGAGAATCTTCCTATTGTGCAGCCTGCAAGAGTGAGAGAGTGTATGTATGTGTCCATTGTGTGCATATGGGTCTGTTTTGAATTTCACTTCCGTATCGCGAATCGACGCGGGGATATTTTTATCTATACTCCGCAACTGCACATCCGAATATTTTCTGCGCACACTTTTTAATAAAACTGCAAACGTAGTATCATATTTGTAACGAGACACATTTTAATTATGATGAACCGCACAAGTTTCCCCAGAAACACGGCTTTCCACTCTTCGTCATCCCTTTAAAGGCTTTTCGAGCATAGCTTTCACGCATATTGCGATTCCCGATTACACACGTCCGCACATATAAATACATAAATACAGGCGGCAAACACATGTTCCCGTGGCTTACCTTGGAAAGAGAGAACGTGCTAGTCGAGTCAACAGATGCTGCCACCACGGATTAAAATTAAAGGCTCTGTGGCTCGACGAAATGCCGGATTATCGCGCCTGTTTTTTTTTTTCTAGAACGTGAATAGCGAGCGGTGTTCGAGGAGAAAAAGAGGAGCGCGCGCGAGAATTATTATCGCGAGTTTTTGCGGATAAAAGTTTTTTTTACGCGCAAGTTGGCGGGCTTTTCCATTAAATGAAATTGAAAAATTGCGCCGAAACAGGCCCGAAAAAAAATCAGAGAAATAAAAACATATAAACGCTTCAGTGCCGCAGAAGATTCGGAACTTGGGTATAATCCAGCCAAAGCTTTCGGCGAACTGGCTCGGGCCATTAATCGCTGTAAATAAGTTATCCGAAAATCGATGTAGGAAAGTATCGGAAAAACATCAAGCACTCAGGTATACCCGCGACTACTCCCACACACGCGGCCGAGAAAGAAACCCGAGACGAGAGAGAGAGAGAGAGAGAGAGAGAAAAGTTACAGCTCGGAGGGCAACGAGAAAAGGTCTGGGTCGTCTGCGCCGCAGGATAGACACACCGAAAAACGAGGAAGAAGATGGGAGAAGAGCGTCTCTTTTCACCTTGGCAGCTCGCTCGCGAACTGCCTCATCCGCACTGCGTTATCTCGCGGTGGACGGAGAGAAGAAGAAAGAAGAAAAAAAAAACATAAAGAAAGAAAGAAAGGCCGTGTAGTCGTTTGGCTCGCGGACGCGCGAGCTTGGGGTCAACGCGCCTCGTATTAGAGAGAGACGGCAGAACGACGACGACGACTTCGTACGAATATAAAGTAGACTGAGCGAGAGAGCTCAGAGAGATATCGCGCGGCTTGGAATGAGTAGTCTTGCTGCTTTTTCGGGCCCGGTCACATTATGTGTGCTATATACAGGCGGCAGTATAGGTAATATTAAAGATGCGAGGGAAAGATGAAACGAAATCTCTCGCGTTACTGGGACACACACACGCGCGCGCAAGTGTCGTCTTTTCTGCTTCTTCTCGGAAAGTCTACGCCTGAATTTAGGGAACTTTATTGGCCGTCGACGTCGTGTCGTTCTCCACACACACTGCTTTGAAATTTTAGCAGAAGCCGAGAGATCAAAGCCACGCTCTTACCGTTGTTTTCATTTTAATGATTTTCCTAAATTCTATAACCAATAACACTGGGAAAATTTTATTAATTCAGAGGTATATCCCGAAACAATCGAGACGACGAGCTTTAGCTATCGAATTAGCGAACCCTTAAAATTGGCTTATATATACCCCACACGTACAAGTCGGCTGACACTTACTCCACCCCGTATAGTATATGTATATGTATATAGTATACAGCAGCAGACTCGCCTGCTGATGCTTCGAGAGGAGCGGCCCGCGGAAAATTCAATATCTCATATCTCTCTCTCTCTCTCTCTCTCTCTCTCTCTCTCTCGCTCGGTGCGACCCACTGATTCTTTAATGAGCTCCTAACCCGTCTGCAAAAATCCCCTTCGACACCCGCATATCCGTTCGTCGTGCTTGTTTTTGGATGTACATATACATATATATTAGGAGTACACTGTGTACTGGGTGTGTACAGTCGGGGGAGGTCATTCTGTTCCTGACAAACTCGCGCGTAAAAACAGTAAACATCAGCGTTTCGACGTTCATTTTCAGAGAGAGAATTTATTACGATAGGTTGAACGTCATTATATATAGATACGCTGATTTAATCAATTGCGCGCTCGTGTTGACGTGCGAAAGTTTTTCATATCGGATTTCTGCGACTATGCTGTGTTTAGGCTTCGACTCCTTTTTTTCCACGGGAGGTTTCTCGCGGGCTTGAGCAACGTTTTTTTCCAAGCTAACTCGTTTGTGCTCTCGTAATAAGGGTAAATCAAATGGAAATCAATATAGTAAACTGTACTGTACACACACTACTTGTCATGAATGTCTTACCATTATTACAGAATCACGACAAAAAGTCTTTTACTCGCAATGCTGTATAAATCTAGCTCTATATATACGAACTGGATTGTCATTTCGGAGCAACAAAGATTCAAAGTCAATGAATATAAAAAGTAAAAAAAAACAAAAGGAGAAAGAAAACTCACCCTGACTGAAGTGCTTGGCAACCATGATCGTTGCAGGCGGTGGCTCCGGTCGCCTCGAACCTGCTACTACTCGGAGAGTCAGCGGGGGCAGCAACGCCGGCTGCACATACTAAACATCCACCCCTCGCTCCTGCACCGTTCTCTCTTTCCACCCGTCCTGTCGGCTATACTTCTCTAGATTTCCATCGGACGCATCCGCATCAACGAGCACCACCAACGAAAAAACCACCAACAACAACAACAACAACAACCTCACATGTTCTTCACTCGCACTGTGTGTGTATATGTATATAAATATAAACCAATGTGTATGTATATGGTACGTAGAACGTCGGGGGTGGCAGAGAGGCCGATGCTCTCCCTCGCGGCCGCGATTCGCGATAAATTCACCAGAGCACAACAAGCGCTCGACTGGACTTATTATGGAGAATCCGGAATGTTTTCGAGGAGGAAAGGGGTATAAGAGTGTATAAAGATATATACAAAGAGTAGCAAGTGCGATGGGTATACACAACACGCGAGAGTCCTTACGGCTTGTATGCGAAAGCAACCGATGCAGCGAGTCCGACGGTTGCCACCCGACTGATACACACGACACACGGCTGCGCTTGCTCTCTCTCTCGCTCTGTCTCTCACCACTGGATTTCAGCAGCCCCGGCCGCCGGCTGTGGCGCTATAAAATACTCTACTGACGCACCGCGCGCGCACGCAGCACCTCTCTCGGTATACTTACCCTCTCTCTCCCTTCACTTGCGCCCTTCTCTGCACTTCATGCGCGCATTAGCTATATGTTATAGCTCTCTTTCTCCGAAAAGCGTTTTTTCACGAAATGTATAAATACTTGAGTTATAACTTGTTAGTTTCCCAAGAGCGCCTGTGTAATACTGATGGTGGCGTTCTTGTGTCCGAGTCTCGGAAGGAACGCGAGGTGGACACGACAATAACAAAGCAACGCGGTTCCGGGTGTCCATTTGTAAACAAAGAGACGAATACGCTGGCAAGGGAGAGCTCGATTGGTGCGTCGCGGTTGCCGACGGAGCGACACATCGATCGCAGATGGCAGCACTTTGCTGGAATTCTCGCTATAACGGCTACTGGTCGTTTACTTCTTTTCAAAATCTTTCTTCTTTGTTATTGTAGAGTGCAGTTGTTCAAGCTAATGCACGCAACAAACAACACACTGTCATGCTGCGAAAGAAGAGCCCGAGTGAAGCACCTTTTGGTTTGTATATTTTTGATTCTGTGCCTCCGAATAGAGTAAATTAGAATTACGACGCGGTGCCGATGATCTGTATCACGGTCTACGACAAAAGGTCGGTAGTATTTCTTGGTAATTGCATATATGGAACTCGGAAATGCAGCGAGATTTGAGGTTATAAACATAGTTATCAGTACAAAGCGAGAACTGCAAAAATGTGATAAACAATAATCAGCGAGAACAGCGAGAAATAGACTTTTATCAATTATTGATTATGTATTTTCTAGTGTTCGGATGGTCTAAGAGATGTCAGCACATGACTTCAGAGACAGAGGCGAGGAAAACGGAGCTAAGATTCAACAATAGAACTGCTAAGCCGTCACAGCCATCCATAAGTAGTTATATATGAAGTAATAAACGCTTTTGCAATCTTCTGTCTGATTTGACATTTTTCTGCGGAGGCTGCACAAAGATAACTTGATGAAACTTGTAATGCATTCTCGTTGAGCCAGACTCTGATGTAACTATCCCTCTTCGCTTAGTCATTTGGAAAAATATAGTAAGAGCTATAGTCAACAAAGATTCATGAATTTGCATTATGATAATTTTGGTAAGCTCTTTTAAACTTGTTTTTTTTTTTATTATTATGTACATTTAGATGATTGAATGTAGAAAAAAGCTAAACAAAGTTGATCAAGTTTTCAAGACAAAATGTACAAGCAAATGTTGTTGACCCTAAGAACATAGAAAGTGACCTTTACCAGCCATAAAATAAAAAGATAGCAAAGTACAGCAGCGACGACGGCAATATCGATGATATTCATTCTAGTTCCGGGCGAAGGTGAGGCGTTTGCGCGCGCACGAGCCAGCGCAACGGTAAACTCGCATTTGGCTCTGTCGGAAGTGCGCGAATATTGTCAAAAGACGTGATCTACCTTTCTTCATCGTCATCATCGATCTATCTTGAGTCTCGTTAGATTGGCAGTTATATACTTGTATATATACGCATTACGCATGCACCTATACAGCAGCAGCGACGCTCGATATATCTTACATCACTAGGCGATCGGCCACATGAATCACTTCGCGAATATCGTATGACTTTGCACTTCAAGGTTTCGCTTTTACACATGGCTCGTCTCGCTGGCTGCAGTCTGCACTCTAATTGAAAATGATGCCCGTGACCCTGTTATCGACACCCGCACCTATACGTGCACCGTGTCTTTTAAATTAATTTTTTTTTTTTAAAGTAAACAAGTTTTTTCGTCATGACCGTTTGAATGATCCTTTGAGATCTAGTTGTAAAAAGTATACAATGTGTGCCGCCGAAGGACTCTGTGAGTAGAATCAGCAAATTAAAGTCAATTTTCAACCACACATTTTACTGCCGTCTAACATTCACACACATCACAATGGCGGCAAAATACGTCCGTATATATGTAAGACCGTTTTATTACACCTTCAAGTTCTTGAAATAACAATATAGCTTTGAAACTGTTATTCGCATGTTCTATTTTTAGATTCTTTCATCGCAATCAATTCAAAGGACATATTTTTTTTACACCGATCCCCATATTCGTTCATTTTTTTTTTTTTCAAATAATGCTAATGCGTGACGCATCTCGCATCGCCTCAGAAAACAATTCTTTCATCCCACAATCAGCATCGCCCAACATTTCCCAATATAAATAAACTGTAAATGAACTGCGGAACAAAAGACGCTTCATTCCCTGCTCGATAAATCACCGCGCGCCCGTCGTTCCCTCGAAAAAAAAGCTCCGTTCTCGTTTCATAACACGCGCGGCGTTACGCAAGCGAAAAAAAGCGCAGCTCGCTAAACACGCTTCTTATCGACTGTGTCGTCGTCACCGCAATCAAGATCGCTACCGTCTATGAGTACCTCGAGCTGTTCGTACATTAAGCGAAGTCAATCTAATACGCGTATATATATATATATATAGATGTACATATGTCCGCATCCCCTCTCTATATATAAAAGCTCGATCGATGTCCTCAGCGCTTTCGGGTAGACGAGAGAGTTCGATTAAACCCTCATGCCGTGTAGCGTCACCACATGACCGCCGGCAGTGCGGGGTAGAAACTTGCTGCTACTTCTCTTGACACTTGTGTATCGTATTGACGGAGTCTCGAGAATCTCATTTGAGAGATCGGTCCGATACGCCTTGAACTACGTCTATACTGTTTATTAGATGTGTTTGAAGATTTGGAACAGGTTTCCACTGGGAGGATATAACTGTATATATAATCTGTTTACATGATTTTGATACGGATCGAATGAAGTACTAGTTGGATGGGGGATGCGGGGAAGACTCGCTGGAAGCTTTTCTCGAGCTTGTAACGAATGAGAAGTAATTTACAATTTTTTTTTTTGTAGAATCTCCAACGCATCGATGTATTGAAACTACGACTGGCCGGATATAATGCTCTTCACTCAAACATCTCCCGAAGCAAGAACAATTGTCATCAGGTATATAAAAAATTTTAAAAAATATTTCTTTTTCTAATACATTCAGCTTTTAAAACAGTAAACATAAGAACCAGTGCAAAGCTATACCTAATACAGTCACAAAAAAATCTTCTAGGTCGCATACGGCAGGCGAAATACAAGACGTGTCGTTAGCCGTACTAGCGCGCTTGCGAATGCTTGCATTCACTCGTATAGAAGTGAGAGATATACACGCGGAGGCGTTGGCTCTGTAACCTCGTTGCTACAGAAAAATAAGTGTATCCTCCATGCTTGGGCGAAGTACTACAAGCACCGTAATTGCACGCGAGGGAGAACAGTATAGGTATCGCGTGCATATATGCGTTACCACTCGCAATACACTCCAGTCCTCTCCGATTTCTGTTTAGGTTTTGTGTCTCTTCAATGCTCGTGCGCGTGTCAATGACAACCTGCACACCTTAATACATAAAATGTTTCCTTGTAAAGCTTTTGTCTAGAAGTACGCTTGACCGAGCGAAAGCTTACTGCAATATTACTTTGATGTGAAGGTACGACGAGCAATTTAATTAGTTCAGCAAATGTTTATATTATTGATCTCTCATCAGTAAGAAATTATATTCTCCTTTGACTTCGGCCACAGAGTATTAAATGCGAGGCTAAATGCATCATAAGCGATTAATTAAAAAGTTCGTCGTCGTTTTATCAACGCAAGCATTTTGAGTAGAAAGTCGGCAATGCAGTTATTTTCCTGGAAGAGGTCTGCAAAAATATGCAATTTGTCCGTCTCGTTTTCAGTCTTTGCGCCGCGGCTATATATATAATGCGACACCATTACCTACAAACTCGTATACTCTCTCTCGCAGCCGAAACTGCACCTGCGAATCTTTCCAACGGCATCTGATCGCTGTACCGCTTCGAAATACCATACTTTTCCTCCCGTACATTTTCACTTTCTTTCACGAGTATCGCTCCATTCACAGATCTCCTCTTTCATCTATTCTCTGCTCCGCGCGACGAAGCGGCATTTTCCGGGATTCAGTTGTTAGATACAAAACGCTGCGCGAGTTTGCAAAACCCGGAGGTGCAGCGGCCCCCGTTCGCTGCGCTCTATATAAATATAACAGCCCGACAAAGACGACGACGGCGACTGCGGCGACCAACATCTCGCTACAGCGCGCTCCGGCTTCTGTTTCGTTTGACACACTTTCCGAATAGTGCGACTGGGCCGCTTACTCGCTCTTTCTCACCTATTATTAATTTGGACCTATTCTGCTTTGTACCGGACGATGGACTTTTTTTATTTTATTATATGTATAATTTTCTAATCTAATTAAATCATTCAAACCGAATGCTGCCTCATATTTTATACAAACAGTCAAGCTATCTAATCTCGTTTTATGTACGCTCAATTCTCGGCAAAGCGCCACTTTATCTTCTAAGAAACTTTTCCGCTTCATTTCCATCGACAAACCTGCATCCAACCCGAACGTTATATACACTACCTACAACAAGAAGCCCACGCGTCGCGCGCAAGCTTACACATTTCACCAAGTATAATGGTCGCAAAAAAAAAATACTGAGTCCGCAGTCCTCGTCCATTGCCACCTGTTGCGCTGTTGCATCAAAGACTGCTGTTCATATTTTCCCCTCTCGGCGATCCCGTAACCCTCTAGTATCTGGCGTCTATACACTCGGTGCTCTGTGCCTACGCGTTTTGAGCAAGAGCGAAAAATAACGCGGCGAGTAGTTGTACATGTCACATCGACCGTCTCGTTATCGCGTAAAAGCGTCTGTATCTGAGCCTTGTATCTGCGGTATGAATACAAACTTGACGTGTCGTCGACTCGACGTGACGATACATTGCAGGGAAAAAATAAGCCGCGCCGAACGAAAATAACCGTGAAAGATGAACGATGACAATGTTGCTGTAGTATAGTATCGAATAGCTTCATTAAGGATCTGTTGAAGCGTGTTTTACGGTTGAATTAATTATTACTGTTTTGATTATCTTATCGCTGTAGTGTATCGAGTTCGTTAAAGAGCCGATTGATAAATTTGATTATTTATACGGTTTAGTTGATTGCACGTGCTACAAGTACGTCAACATGATACAAACTCACGATGACATTAAATTATATCGAGTCGCGTTGTAATTATTTTTAAGTTTGACAATGCTTTGGACTTCAATTTCATTGATCTGATCTATTTTACAGGCCATCGCAAGAGATAGTGAATCGGTGGACACTCAGCTTTCAACCATCGTTTAATTGAATTGCTTCCAAAATCATGTTCCGATGCCGTCCAAGATTAATCACGTCACAACAGCACAATAAAATCAATATAAAGCGATGATGCAGTAGCTCTCAGAACAGGGATACATAGAGGCAGTGGCAGATCGTCTACTTGTAATTTAATAGACCGAGCCGAGCGCGAATTCCGACGGCCGCGGTCGCGCATAATCCCATATTATAATTACGCTCGTCCCCGCTTAACCGCAAAATTCTGCCGAGTTGCGTGGGCGGCTCTTTTGCGTCTTCGCCAGAGCGGCCGCTGCTGCTCACCGCCGGTGTAAAATTAACACGAAACTCTGATACTTATGTCGGATGTAGAAGTTTAAAGTTTTGAAATTTACGCGGGTATGATGAGTAGAGCATTTTTTTACCGAAAGGGAAAACGGGTCCATACTGTTCCGGTGTGAAGTGCTTTTGTTTAATTATTATAATTTGTTAGGCTATATAAAGTCGATAGTTTAATTAAACGTTTATAGGTGACAAGGAACTATAACGCCTTCAACTCAACTCTTTCGATAATGTTTCCACGACAATTAAGTCGACTTCTGCTACTTTTATTTACAAATATTTGGGTGCATATTAAAACATTCGCATGTCTAGAAACAAAAGGTTTCAAAACGGTACGGAAATGCATTTTATTCGTCTCTTCAAAGCTATATATTATAAATTAAGTAAATCGAACTTTTATAAACAAACAGTTAAGCAATACATAGCACGATTACACAAATCGGACTCGTCCATCGAAAAGCATTAGCTCGACAGAGTACCGACAAATGGCATTTGCCTCTAAGCTGGCCGATCCTATTTGCCCGCCTTTCAGCGGCTAAAATCAAGCCTCGAGCAATCGAATAGAATTTTATTACAAACTAAATCCCTCGATTACGCGAGAACGCTCTTAATTGTGCGCTCTGTAACGGCGCACGTTAAACTATAATACGACGAGCCGAAGCGGTCATTCCCATTAGAAACTCGTGTCCGCGGGACGGAACGTCGAATAAACGTTGCAGAACGGCCAGCGCGGAGTCAATAAACCGCCGGAGACAAAAGCTTTCTGCTCGCGTACGGGCCGTCGCTGTATTTTTTTTCGCGTATAGAAAGGTGCCTCTCTGCATCGCGTGGACGTAGGTATATAATCCTACTCGCGGCTGTTGCGCGATACATCATGGGAGAAGGAAAATCGCGTGGAGGTGCGGAACCAGTTTGCGCTCATCTTGCTCGGCTTTCCGTCTTTGTCCGGGTGACTCTTACGTGTGCACGAGAGCTTATGAAGATTCGAAAATTGAATTTGCAACGAGGCGATGAGTCAACCTGCGGCTCCTTTGTGTAAGGCACGTTTAGTGCTGTTGTTTATACGTCTTACTGTATTTATTTTCTTTGTTGCGCTCGCTTATAAAACTTCAATGTTCCATCACAACCTTCGCCATTGTCCAAAGAAAATTTTGGTATATGATTGCAGTTTTACAGACAAAGTGTTTTTATCAAGCACTGTATTTTCTATTTTATCGTCATTACTCCAGAATGCATGCATTTCCACTTGAGCGCTCCAGCAATAACGTAGTAATCGTCTGTTTACCCAGACACCCCAGTGCATCGAGTCACAGATTGAATGCTTTCGATAATGACTAGTGAAAAAGTAAAAAACAATCCGAGCCAAACTAGCATCTCACATTCTTCTTCTGCTTTCAGATAACAACAAGCTGGACTGACTGGCTTCCTCCTCCCGTGTCTACAACAGCGAGAGAGAGAGAGTATTAGCTTCACATCAGCAATATCAGCTATACGCTGTATACGTACAGCACACTGCACTCCAGCCGATGAAAGAACGGAGCGCGCGCTGGCCTATAGGTATAGGTATACATACTTACAAAACAGAGTATAAACCAGACGGGCCGAGAACGCATGCGCGCCACGGGACTTTTCCTCTCGACGCTGCTGCCGTCGTGCGACTTCAGCCTATCGCCATCAGTAGTCGCTGTACTCGCGGCCCCGCGAGTAAGTCGCCTTTCACGCCGGTGCAGTGCGTCAGTTCCCGAGCCAAAAGACGAACAATAACAGCAGCTGCAGTTGCAGCGGTGCGCGCGTTCTCGACCAGTGCACTAATAGTGTCGTGCGGGTGCGGCCTCGAAGTGTTCAAGAGAGAAGGTGATACCAGTGTCGATTGCTGGATCATGCTTTCTGGCGCAGCGACGACGACGATAACGGCCGCTGCTACGCCGTGCTGCGCCGTACTGCTGATGATCATGGGCGGCGAGCCCTCGGCACCTGGCCGAACGATCGGGCAACTGCAACAGTGCGCCCAGAGGATCGCCCTGCGGCGACGACTTGCTTAGAAAAAGAGCTCTGTCTGTGCCCCAGCTAGCTAGCGTCCTACAAGTTTCGAGGGACGCAGCGAGAGCGAGCGAGACAGAAACAGGGAGAGAAAGAGAGAGGGAGAGAGAGAGAGAGAGGACAGGAAGGAGGGCCGCTTTAAAGGCCCATGCGCGCCGACGAGATCACTGCTGCTGCCATGGCTTCGGTTAAAGTGGCTGTGAGGGTCCGACCCTTTAACAAAAGGTTGGTGTCTTCTGCTTCTTCCACTTGACACTCGCGCGTACTCGTCTCTGTTTTCTGATGTTGCACAGCTACTTTTTTTTACTGAGGTCGGTCTTTGCTTTTTTGCACAATCGCCTACTTGCTCGTTGCCTACGGCGATTCTCCGAATGCAAGCGTGAATTTTTTGGAGCACGTGATGGCGATATTCGCAGCAGCTACATTTGCAGTTCACCGATCGAACACGAGATTTGCGTTGTACGTTTTGCGCGAAGAAGATGTGTTTTGTTTACCTATTTATCGTTGTTAGCGAGTTGCTTATCAGTGCTTTGAATATCATTGATTGCTCATGGGTTTTCTTGTTACATCTTATTACATCTTCTTAATATTCTCAAATAATTCACTGCTAAAATCGACTTTATTAGAGCCCCTTTTCAGCTCTTTATTGACATTCTCGAGATAACAAGATTAATCACATTTTTACTCGTGAGAATCGGACCTATAGGTATATACATGTATATATATTTAGAGAAAGGCTTTTACGTAAAAAGTAAATAATTGGAATTTCGATAACGACCATCAAGTGCTCTGTAAAATCCGTACCCAGGACAAAATATAGCTATTACGCGAACTTAGCCTGGCTGTTATACAATTCAGTGCTGTCCAATAATTTACTTGACGTACAGTAAAACTTACGGTTTTTTCTTGGTGATACGGACAGTTAAATTTATATTATACCTCAAATAATGTTCTGCATTCTAACATGTGCTTTACGTTTTTCGATGCGCGTTTGTTAATTTACATTATTTTTCACGAGCTTTATTAAAGATAAAAATGTGTCGTAATGAGTGCTACGTTGCTTACGCACATAAAGTGAAGATTTTATTATTTTTGTGGTAACTGAGAAATTGATTGTTTTTTTTTCTCCAACGTAAGCCAGAGCGTTTCGTTAATAATTAATATTAATTAAAGGTCATCAAATCATACTTCTCCATATGAGATAAATAGCCAGATAATGTGTCAATTATAATACAGTGTTTTTACGCGAGTTTGTAAAGAAATGTATTCCACTTTTTCCACTCAATTGAACAATGTAGTGCAATTTATATTTATCAATTAATTTAAAATTAAACGTATATGCCTTTTTCGTCTCCTTCATAAATCAGACCTATAAATACATTTATTCTCAAGTTATTTTTTCCGGCTCCCTGTCTGGCCGCGTCAATACCCAATTCATGCACGAGGTCGTCACTGTCAAAAGGTTCACCGTGAAAAACGTCGAAAAGAAAATCAAAAGGCGCAAGTGTGGGCAATCCACTCTTCGGAACACCTGCCGTCTCTCCGTCTGTCGTAGCAGTGAATTTTGCGTAGTGCAATGTACAACTGCGCACGACTGTCAGTTTCGAATCGACGACAACGACGAGACCGACCCCTTCGTCGCGCGTCAATTCTCGCGTTTCATTGAACCGGGAGCGAGCTACCGATGCGACTTCTATATATATGTGTGCATATATATGTTTATATATATATACACGTGTCTGGTAGTACAACCTATAGCTATATATGTTAAAGAGGAACAGAGACGACGAGAAGCGACGACGAACGCTGGAATGTAACGGATGCACAGTCCGTTATTGCAGTTTGCTTGTTTTATTCGGCTCTTGGTGCACGCGAGACGCTTTTTCATGCCCCGAATTTCGGGAGATATATTCTGTATTTCGACGCTTGCACGATATAACGTGATTGAAGGACTTGAATTTGCCCGGCTTTAAATGGGAAAACGCTGTCGAGTCTATACGGAATGTTAATGAACGTAACCGTTTATTATGAGACCGTGATTCTTATATAAATTATTTTATATATTCAACTTTTTCTCTCAATATCTCTTCTCAATATTAATTTCATTTTTCTGAATGCATTAAAAGCATTTTCATTAAACGATTCATTAATCAATTTCGCACACTCCATCGATTTCATTAGAACTAATTATAACTTTATGTATGTAATTAATTTTATTTTAACTAAACTGATATTAGAAAATTAACGTTAGGAGTAGAAGTGTATTTGTCATTTAAACTTTTACTCATCAATGATATAGTTTTGACATATATAAAATAATTCAATAAGTTAATTTCATTACAAAAAATCTGTAATCCGCAATTTTTAAGTCGTGGCGTTGCCTGGTTTAATCATTTTCAAAACAAAAAAAAATTTAATAAGTATACA
>UCQR01009970.1:0-12269 GCA_900474235.1 Cecidostiba semifascia | reverse complement strand
ATTTATAAGCAAGCTGCATACTAAGCTCTTATTCCTTTTTGCGCTAATCATTAGCGAAAAACCTTTCGTGGCTAAAAATTTTATTTGCGCTAAGAAAACACCTACAGTACATAATAATGCAGCCAGGGTTAATTGTAATGCGCAAGAGTGAGATGGAAAGAACAAAAGGAAAAGTCCGTCGAAAGGCGTAAAATGTGGGACTGAATCGTTGTTGCAATTGCTTATTAATTTTTTGCTTCGACATTCTTACTTAGGCACTGAAATGTATGTAGGTATATTCATAAATAAGTCTAAAAATAATGCGATACCAAATAATGAAACATCGATCAACGGTGAATTGCGGCGTTGAATCATAGCGATTTTTCTGCTTTCAAATACAACATCTAATATCAAACAGACCAAAGTCCGAGAGAAAGTTTTTCCACCTCTCGTATATATACGCTAACCGCGAGCTATTCAGCGTTCGTTTTAATAGCTGTAGCATATGTCAAAACTCAAAACAAAGCCTCGCGCTACAACCATCGAAAAAGAGCATGTATATTCATTGTTCTCTTGTCATTGCAGGGAGTTGGCGATGAACGCGAAACTCGTCGTACAGATGGACGGCAAGCGGACTCGGATCTTCAATACGAAGGTAATGTATATTCAGAGATTCAGAAGAATGCTTTCGCAACACTTTCGATTCGACGACGGCGCCGCGCCAGCGAATGCCATGTACGGAAGTATTTTATACGCGCAAAACGAGTCCTACATAGGCTGCGTGACGCGTCGCACCCGAGAGAATGATCCTTGCGATTTTATCCAGCAGCGACCTGATTATAAGTCCCGTTTTAGAGATCTCGCCTGGTGAAATTCGACTATTTTTCTTACCGAGCAGGAGCAGCTCGTGCGCGAGCACGGGTTTGTGATTTTTTGAACCGTCTATCAATTACGGAGATAATTAATTTGTGTGCAGTGTATGCGCGCGCAGCTATCTGGAGAAAGTTGATGAAAATAAATATGATAAGTAATATTCTCTTTACTTTTAATTTATAAAGTTGTTCGCGTCGTGACGAGATAATCATTTTTCACGTGACTTCGACTACTGGTTTTAAACGGAAAAATCATCGGAGTCCCGACAGTTCCTTCGGAAAATTTCGAAAATACTTTCATTATTTGCAAGTGCTAAATATTAAAAACTTGAAAAGATAGGCGCCGAAAAGACTTGGCAACACAGTCGTATGCTGCACGTAGTAAGACATAAATCTCGGGTCATATAAGATGTAATACCGTACTATTGAAAGACTCCGCATCGAGATATATATCTGACTTTCACGGACTTAAAAGAATCTCTTGGTTTGCCAAAGTCACGATATCTTTTCATATTTTCTTCTGCCTTAGACGCAAGAAAATTTCGTTCCAAGGTAAAAATAAAGAAGAGAAAAAAAAAATGAAAACAAGTTAAGTCATTGCGCTTACGCAACGTATAGTCGAAAATGACGAAAATTCACTCGAGTCGCAATAGCTTTTCGCTGCATTCACGAGGAAACCGATTTATCGCTTTCTATGCTGAGAAAAAAAGCCATCGACACGAATATTCTGAAACAGAAATTCTAAGGTAATCGGAAAACCTATAAAGTATAATAAGAATGAACGCGCTTTCTTGAAATGATATCGATAGCCATGTTTCAATCACCAAAACAAGCCACAAAAGTTCACAAAAAAAGACATCTCCAACCGACAAAACCAAACGCAGCCTTGATCTCTCCTATCCCCGAAATAATGCTGAAAACTGCTCGCGACCGCGCAACAGCCTTGCGCTGCAGCTAAGCGTTGTGCAATCTGAAATTTTCTGCGCCCTCGCACCGCTCGCCAAGGTTTCCACACTAGTCGGTGGGTATACGTATATAAAATATCGCGTTCACCGCTGGCCGGAAGCAAATTTTATGCCACACGTACTTATAACACGGACAGCCGACGCGCTTTTTTCCTCGGACCAGCGTCGGGCGATAGGTCTGGGCGCGCGCGCGCACGAGTCGTAAGAACGGAGCCGTAAAATCGCTCGCGGCTGCTGCGAGTTAGAGTATTATAAAGAGCCGACGGTTATTTCCACGGATTTCTGCAGGCAAGCGTGACGCCCGACCCGCTTTACTCCTGTTCCCGCTACTTTTTTCTTTGGCCGTTTCTTCTCGATCCCGTCGAAAACTGAAAGGGTGATCTTCGGAGGAAAGTAAGCCAGGTTCGAATGATGAGTTGCGATGCGGTTCGACAAGCGGTCTCTCGTATCCTTGTACTATATACAATCGAGTGGATAAGATTTTTCGTTGTTATTCGCCACAGTATAAATATTTGTCCTGGTGGCCTTGTATAGATTTTCGTGATTTCCAGAGTAGCGCAGAATCGTCTAGACGAAGGCCAGATTTTTCTCTCTTTCTGTGTAGCCTTGTTCGTGTCCTGCTGCTGAGGCTGTGGCTGACAACGGCGCGACGCGATTTTTATGCAAAAAACTTCGGCGGAGATTGGGAAGCTTCCGTGAACGGGGATATAATGCCGTTCACTACGTTTTGCGGATACACGAGATTCCTGTTTATCGGCTTGACAAATAGACTTCTGAATAAACTCGGAAACATGTTTGCTCTTTTGGCTCAGCGACGGCTGTCTGAGAATTATAGCTGCAGTTTGCGATAAAGCGGAATGATTCTTACAAATTAACGGGGAAATTAAATGGATTCACGTATAGTTGAATTACTTTATGTACAGATCAACTTATATTTATTGTCAGCTAAAAAATCTAGTAGAAATTAGTATTACTATATAGGTTTTGATTTTTTATGTCACTGTAATGCATATTTGTTAAAAGACTCTAGAGGAGTTGAGTAACGATTTTTTAAACGCGTGTATTCAAATGAGTATGCAAATTCAGATGCATTAATTAGAATATAAAAACGTGCTAAACTTAAGTATACCCTTTGTTGTGAATTCAGATACACAAATAGCATAGAAAAAGTCGTTTCGTAAAGAGTGCGTTTTGAATCGAAAACACAGATCACAAAAGCTTAAAATATCTATCTCTATCTGATGCTGTTGTATACGAGTGATACTATAATAGAATTGATTATCGAACAAACAGAAACACAAATATTTATTGTAGTTTGGCGTCGCATCAAATACTTGCAACGGGTGTACAGTTTGCAATATAGAAGTGTACATGCATATATTATAAAAGTAGAATATAAAAGTATATATGTATACAAGTAATAAAAAATGTTAAATCGAGCAAAAGGCGTTAATACATCCGAACCTGCCGAAAAAAGTAATAGCTTGTATATGGATCAATACTGAATATCGGAAAGTTCAATAAGCTGTGTAAATTGCAAATAACGTTTAAGCCGGACGATACATAGACGATCAATAATGAATAAAGTCACATCAACTTTAAAGCTATTTAACACTAGATCAGAACGGTAAATTGAAAAATAACATACCTTTATTGAATATAATGCTCTTCTACTTCTAATAGACCAGTTATTTATGAACTTAATACTACGGCCAACTAAAGTATCGGCTCTCCCTCTACAAAAGACCTGTGCACTATACTATAGCACAATAAATCATCCATTCTAATCTTCCAGCGCCAGGCGGGTCTTGACCTCCAGATGCTCTTAGAGAAAAGAACGCCCATATAGAGAGAAAGTAGAAAGGATACGGACGCTGTATAAGCCCACGCAGTTGAAAAAGAGAAAAAAAAACATAAGCGAATGAAATAAAGAGAGATACGCACGCATATAATATATCAGTGCCGCGAGCACTTTCCATCCGAGCTAATCCTTCGCGCGCACACGACGATCAGCTGATCAGATCCGAGAGACAAGACGAGCTCGCCGGTATACGCGGCTAAGTAGAAAAGCGCTACTCCTCCCACTCTAATGTATAATTCCAATTAAAGTCGAGGAGCTTTTCGCGCACGTGCCCGAGAGCGAGTACGTCGCGGCATTGTGCTATAGCTATACGGTGTGCAGTGTTATGCACACGTGTATAGTGTGCATCGCATGAGAGCGCGCCATCGATTACTTGCTTCGCTACTTAGAGGCAAAAGTCTGCCAAGCCGTAATTAGGAGCGTCTTATGCGCCGCTGCCGGCCCCTCTCTCACATACGCCGCATAGCTCGTTCGCACGTCTGCATACGTCTATGTGCGCATACGTGCAGTACGTATATACATATGCACTTGCACTTGTAACGAGAGAAGAAATCACAGGCGCGCACGTGCTGCGCTGCGCTCCTTATAGCGACGCGTCGTCGTCGTCGTCGTCGATGACGAGATCTTCTTTTTTCGTATACACATATTATACCTTTTGCAGCGGCTGCGAGCTCGTCTAGACGTTAGGAGCCTCTGGTTCGTCTTTGTTTTTTTCCTAGCGTCACGAGACGCCCACTGCCGAGTTTAGAGGTCGTGAAAAGAGGATAATGCGAGTGCTTGAATCGCGCCCAAGAAAATCGCGCGTTAGGTGGGATGGAGAAGTTTGTTTTGCAGTGTGACGCGCGCTTTCGCTCGTAAGTTTGTATGTATACTCTCAGCTTGGGGAATTGCTTTTGTGGAGAAGTGACTACGTACTAGGAGAGAAACTAATTAAATTGAGAAAACACTTTGCTCCGATGTTAAATGAGAGTGTAGTAAGCTAAATTTGCGATTACGAATACGACGATCAAAGAAATTTTACGGAAAACAACTCTTGACCTATACTATACCTGCGTATTATAGAGTTATAGATTCAAAAATCCCACTGAAGGAAGTCGAAACTATTACACCATCGAACTGTAGAAAACTTATCGTTTCCTCTCTCTCTACCTCTAGCATATGTTTGTATTTCAAAACGTGCACACAATGCGCCTGTTTATCCAAACTTTTTATTCCGCGATCTACCGCCACACGTCTAACACATACAATTACACACACACACATCTAGCGGCAATCGAGGAGCTTCCTATTATGGCAGGACGTGCGACGTCGTAACTCCTGACATCACGCACATACGTGATTCAACTGCGATGCATAGTGATACTTCGCGTGGGCGTACAATGTACCATTGCGGCTTATATACGAATACGTGGAAATGAAATAGACGTCGCTGTATACAGTGAGATGAATTAATCGTTCAATTAGGCGAAACTCGAATATTTCGCGAGGTTGTGCGGATGCTCTATATTTGTTTGCACTGCTGCTACTGTGGATTCCGTCTAAATTTATCTTTTTCTCGATTTCAGACGCCGAGTAGCGCTCGGGACATCGACAGAGAGAAGTACAAGGATTTCACCTTCGATCACTCGTACTGGTCTTTCGATGATACCGACGAGAATTACGCGTCGCAGGAGGAGGTAATTATTGATGGCTTAGTTTTGTAATTTTTCATTTTGCGATATTGTCAGTTCGGAGTTACGATTGATAATGATATCTTATTAAGTGAGGGGAAAATCAATATTGAAGTAGAGTGCGTCAGCTTTTGCTGCGTGTGTGAGAGTAAGGCTGGAAAAGTTGATTACCCTCATCTCACAGTATCGATCTTCGGTCTTCCGTGATAGTATCGGCAAATTATTAAAATAATCGTTGAAAAACTTTTAAGAAAAATACAAAAAATCTGAAATCTAGATATTGCTGGAAGTATATGCATTTATGCAATTATGAATTTTTATTTCTATAATAATTTCTATTGAATTTTTCAACTTTGATCGTTCCTAACTTTATAAACCATGCTACCTTTTTTTTGACTGCTTGATGTCAATCAGGAAATGCACGTTATAGGAATACGAATAACGGCCGAACTCATAAGTATTAATTCGGCGAATGTTCGTGTCGAGTTGCCTTCGTGAACGGAATAAAATGAGAGGCGATAGCTATAGTGCGGTATCAATATGCCTATAAAGACTCGTAGCTTTTTATGGTCGTGAATTATACGTTGTACCGTAATCCCGCACTGACAATAGGTCCGTCGAATCATTGAACTTGAGGCGCAGATGTGTGTATGAGTATATGTATTTTCTCATTTGTATTATTATTCTAGGTCTTTTACGATCTCGGAACGGAAGTTATAGAAAGTGCCTTTGAAGGATACAATGCCTGCGTCTTCGCTTACGGACAAACGGGTTCCGGAAAGACTTTTACGATGATGGGCTCGCCTGTAAGTATTTTATAATTCCTGTTCGCTTATTATTTGACGAAAAGCTTGAGTTACGCAAGAACATTTAGTTTGAAATTCGAGTGTATACAGTGTTCTGTTTGCCGTGCCTGAAATACTTTCAAACTATAAATGAAATGGTATATGTGCACTTGTTGTCTCTATATCACTGTATACTAACATCGATTGCAAGCATCTATATACGTGTGTTATTCGGCAGTGCAGTAAATGTAGTCTATATATGGCTTTTGGATTATTATGAAGCTAGTTTTCGTTTTACTCAAGGACTAAAATAATGTTCGAGAACCTTATAGACATTAAAGGAGAAACAGCTTTTTGCTCGTTACTACATCGTACGTTATTCGATTAACAGGAATCCCAGGGGCTGATACCACGCATCTGCAAAACGTTATTCTCGCGGATGGCAGCAGGCAAGGAGAGCGGCGCGTCCTACAGGACCGAAGTCTCCTTTCTCGAGATACACAACGAGCGAGTGCGCGATCTCCTTAGACCCGATCAGACGATGTCGCACTCGCTCAGGGTCAGGGAGCATCCAAAGAGAGGTCCTTACGTTCAGGACCTATCCAGCCACCTAGTCTATGATTACTCGGATATTCAGGTACGAGCAGTGGACTTTGTTTTATTTATAATCCGATATTAACGTATAAGTCACCTACTCTATAGTACGATAATTTTCTGAAGATCGCAAGGAATTTGTTAGTTTTTGAAATGCCTGCAATTTTTTGTACGTATATTTGACAAGAGTAATTTCTTCGTAAACAACTGGGCGGGTGACTCATACTGACGCACACAAAAATACACGCGAACTCTCGACCAGTGCGGGACTAATGGAAAATCGTTGTGGCGAGGCCAAAATCAATACCCTAATTGTGGAGAATTATGGATTTGGCTAATTTTCAGGAATGCATGGTTAGAGGAAACACGCACAGGACTACGGCCAGCACAAACATGAACGACGTCAGTAGTCGGAGTCACGCCATTTTCACGATAACCTTCGTACAGGCCGGCTTCAACGAGAACAACATGCCATCCGAGACGGTGTCTAAGGTGCATCTCGTCGACTTGGCTGGCAGGTAAATTGAGGGAGTTCCTTGCACCCCGGCTTGCCACCAAATTTATGTAGCTCTGTTCGTGTTTATGGTCGACTTCACGCCTCAAAATATTAGAGAATTTCCAAAACTCATTTACAATACAATAAGTCTAACTTACTCTGAATAAGATCCATAAGTAAATGCTAATTTATTCAAAATTTGTTCACAATTGTAATACTTATTCGCGTCACGTGCTAAATAACTGTTAATATATTTACTGTTTTAATTTTACACTTTCAAGATCACGTGTGAATATTTAAATAATAGGGTTAGCACTAATTTGCTCGTGCCAGCCCTAAATCTTGGCTGCTGAAAACTCATTTGTCACTATAAACTATTCGTGTCGATCCTTGACACATATCGAAAGATTACACGTTTCTACTAAGCTATCCACGAATTGTTAAGTTACGATGTATTACATCTGTTTACGACCGAGGAAAATTGTGAATCTAATTTAATTTTTTTTTAATCCTATAACAGCGAAAGAGCCAACGCAACTGGTGCGACCGGCCAGCGTCTCAAAGAAGGTGCACACATCAACAAATCCCTGGTGACCCTAGGCTCGGTGATATCTGCTCTTGCGGAGCTAAGCTCAACCGATTCGAATTGCTCAAGGCGCAGCATATTCATACCATATCGTGACAGTGTCTTAACGTGGCTACTTAAAGACTCGCTAGGCGGCAATTCCAAAACGATCATGATTGCAGCGATAAGTCCAGCGGATTGCAACTATGGAGAAACATTGAGCACACTGAGGTATGCGAATCGCGCGAAGAATATTATCAACAAGCCAACAATCAATGAGGATCCGAACGTGAAGTTGATCAGAGAGCTCAGAGAAGAGATTCAGAAGCTCAAGTCGCTCATCGGCAAAGACGTTGTGAGTATTGTTATTTTTGTAAGCAACAAAACGAGCACGAAGCAGTAAGGGTATTTCATTATCCAGATGAGTGTCGCAGACTGTGTTGTCGATTAAAATATAGAAAACTAAAATGGAATTTCACGAGTCATAGAAAAATGGTTCCCTTTATTGCGGAAAGGTGTAAATGATTCAGAAAATATAAGAGGAAGCTGCTTAGCGCTGGAGATTGAGGAAATGAAGAATCACAATTCAGAAAAATAATCTTTCATTGTTCTGTTAATGCTAAAATACGATTTACGATTCGAACAATTTTTACGATTGATCTCCAAGAATATTAATTCTGAATTGCAAATTTTTAAGACCTGCATCGATTTAGGTTCACTCAATGCATGTATTTACAAGGAAAACGTCGATATTTCGTTAATAAAACAGTAATGCTCTGCTTACTAGTCACGATCTTGCTTTTTTAGTTAAAATGTTCTTTTATTATTCATGAATAATGCATACTGATTTACCTTATAGAGCACCGAACGACCGCTACTCGCTCAGATCTACGAGAAGCAAGAGCAGGAGAAAGTGCTGACCGAAGAATGGGCAGAGAAATGGCGCGAAACGCAGAAAATCTTATCGGAACAACGTGCCCTGGGGCTACGTAAGAGCGGCGTTGGCGTCGTACTCGACTCAGAGATGCCTCACCTCGTTGGAATTGACGACGATCTTCTCAGCACCGGTGTCACCCTCTACCATCTGAAGGAGGGCAGGACACTCGTTGGGACTGAGGATGCAGCAACGACGCAGGTTAGCATTATGATTGCTTTCTTTTTTTTTAACATTAGACAAATTCCGTTTTATGCTAAGTATGCAATAGTGATGATTGTTTCAAATTTGTTTCCATATGAGTTGACTATTATATGAAAAATTTGCATAAAAATAACAGTTGCATTACTACAAATCGTTGGCTGAAAGGTATTCAGAGCCATTTCAGGCAAGAAGAGAGGTTTACATTCTTATTTACCACATGTTCAAAACTATACCTTTTTTATTGATACGTAATTCTTCTAAAGAAACAAAAAGTATCATGAACTTGGAAATAGATGAGTCATTTTAAGTATATTCTCGACTGAAATCTCCATTATATATGTTTGTTTGTTTGTTTGTTTGAACTGTATTATTTACATAACGAATTTTCAGGATATTGTGCTTACGGGCGTGGACGTCGAGCCGGAACACTGCGTCGTGGAGCTAGAGGGAGGTACCGCGACTTTGCACCCCTTATCTCCCCACTGCTGGATTAACACCGCCCAAGTGGACAAACCAACGCGGCTTTCGCAGGGCTGCATTATCCTGCTTGGTCGCAACAACATGTTCCGCTACAACGACCCTGTAGAAGCAGCAAAACTGCGTAAGGAGGGTGGCCTCGGCAATGGCAACCTTCAGTCGACGGTGGTCAATCTATCGAGACTATCGCTGCTCAGTTGGAGCGTTTCGGATCTCCATGTCTCTAGCTCCAGCGACAACCTGTTGAACTCCAGTGAGGACCTGAGAGCCATCGAAGAACTGGAACAGCAAAAAGCCGCGCTCATTAAGGAGAAAGAAGACTTTAAGGTAAGATGAATTTCTCTTTTTCACCTAGCTTTGCTTTTGAATCCTTTGTTCGAATGCACTGGAGGCTATTTCAATGGAATTTGGGGATATCAGAAATTTCCATTGGAAGCGCAACTTATTCCAGTAAATTTATTCAAATGAAGTCGGGCCCTTGTTTGCCTTACGCTAATTGAATGAATATTCATCATTACTTCCGGAATGCTTTGATGCACTAAATTAAAATCTGCGATGAAGAAAGTTAATTACCATTTTTTTAACATTAAACTTATAAACAAGAATACAAGAAAATGTAGTTTAAGTTTTAACAGAGTTGCTCTTCTTAACTAGTAATGTTTGGCGATATCAGGGCTCAGCTTTTGAGTATTGAAAACTAAAAATTCGGCTCCTTGAAAATTTGCAAAAATGCTAATTGTTGAAAAAAGAAAAGGAAAAGAAAGACAATGCGCCATGTGCGTCTTCGTGTTACTTTGTACAGCGGGAGCAGGAAGAACGCGAGGAGCGTTGGGCTGCACGGCGCGAAGCCCTGGAGGAGGCCCAGCGGGAACTGGAGCGTGAATGGGGCGCCCAGTGGCGCGAATGGGCTGAGGGTATAGCTGCCCTCGAGCGCCGACAACGTGAGCTCCGCCAGCGACGCCAGGTGCTCGAACAAGAACGCCGCGACGAGATGACCCAAGTAAGTGATGACCCGGATCCGCCGACCGCTACCGCTCCGCATTTAGACGTTATATCGGTCAAGCACCAGTTTTACCTGATCCTCGTCGCACTTGGGGTACTGATCTGTCTCTCCGGCAATATCATCATCTACTCGCACGTCTGCCCGTTGGACATGTGACCCGGGCGCGCTCACTTTCTCCTCCTTCATTTCTCTCATCACTTTCGCTCCCCGGTTCTCTTGTTGTGCTTCTGTTCTCTTTAATGGGACCTAATATAATTGTTTCGTAGACTGTCTCGTGGGGTTTTCTGCTCCAGCCATTGTGAAAAAACTCGATTGAAAATTGGTGGGGGCAGTTGGAGGGTTTCCATTAGAATGATTTATCTAAGAAAATTTTCTTCTAATTTTATATTAACGTTTTTTGTTTTGTAACTGTTTTTTAAAGGTGGTATTGTGAATAATGAGTCAATGATAAATATTTACGAGGTCAATTGAATGCCGTAGAAAATTTTTCAAAATAATAGCATGAAATTGTTTGTTTAAAAAGACTAATGAGGTGTCGGTTAGCGATAACGTAAAACCAGAGTATTTGGGATGACCGGATCATCTGCTAGGTTTTACTTTTAAAACTTGACGAAGATGTACAGCAAAGATTTTACATTTTAATAAAGTCGTATGTGTACAACGTACACAACGTTATAACCGCGTTATAATAATGTCGATTCTATTTAAAGTGATTGTAAAAAATGGCTATATCAAAACATGCTCATTAACAAAACCATTTATCGTCTTTACAATATCAATGTTGCGATAACAGGATTAAAACAAAAATTATGGCATATCTATATATCTTGATAAGGTTGAACTTGACGGACACTAATTAAACGACACAACTCGGTAGCATCGGTAGTTTGGTCAATTTAAACGCATTATGTAACCCAGTGAAATTCTTAGTTGTTCATTTAGTCATTCATTAATTCTGCACATGATAACTTGTATACAGATGGACTGATATTTTATCGTTATATTTGTGACAAAGTTTCGTAAATTAGTTTGTCATTATTTGCAAATGAAATACTGAATCTTGGAATCGTCATTGTAAAACTAATATGAAATGTAAAAATGTATGAAATTTACGGATCGGTCGAGAAATTATTTTTAACCCTTCGTACCGCTGTTCAAAATGTATGAAGTTTAAATTATTTATTGGTAATTTTAATGATGATATAAGGATGATTTTTAAAAATGGTTTTTATACTAATTGTAAGAGAAAACGTTTAATATATATACTCACGTTTAATAATTATGCATTTAACATATTTTATATGATTATTTTCAAAACTGAATACGATTCAATCGAATAGCTTCGAAATATCTTTCGTAAGTTGCTAGACAACTGTGCCGTAGAAAATAAACTTGTTTGTATATAGCAAAGTGTTTAACTCTAAGGCTTTCTTAAAAGAATATTAAATTCAATATAGAATGTATTTTTCTAATGTTTAGTAGGTGACATGACATGAATTGAATTCAAAAGTACGTGATTTATATAAGAATGACGGTTGCAGTACAAAAAGCGAAGTTTTTGAAAAAGACTAGAGTTCCGTTCTGCAACGTACGTATATTCGCGCGAGGGCCTTTCTTTTTACCTAGTATTAGTATTTTTAGTGAAAGAGGGTATTAACGATGACGTGCCTCTAACTGCCATTAACGCTCGTTCGAGAAGACGATGGTACTGCCGGAAATTTCATATGAGAGACACGCGTGTTACAATATTCCAAGGAATGTTAATTATAAACGACAAGCAAGTTGACTGTGTACCGATTTTAAAAATGAAGAAACTCGATATGTAAATATAGTACGTACTCGTCTTGTAGAAAATGTTCATGGG
>UCQR01009969.1:0-12274 GCA_900474235.1 Cecidostiba semifascia | reverse complement strand
GTGCTACAAGAGATTTTATTTTCCTTTCTTCAACAGCAGCCAGATGCTTGGCCTTGACAGCCGCAGCAGCCAGAGCAGCGGCTGCCGCTGATTGTAGTTGAGCATCTCTAACCACCTTTTAATAAAATTAAAAAATGTTCATTTTATGTATTGAAGCATTAATAATTATTATAAATAGGCATAACGATTTCTCAAGTTCAGGAAATACAAAAAAAAGATAGTGTAAAAAATGGCCCACCTTATCTTTCTTTTCTTTAGCTTCTCCCTCTTCCCCATCAACCTTCGTCTTGGACTCGCCTTCCTCGCCCTCTTTCGTATCCACCTCCATTTTCTCAGGCTCCTGCGATGTTTGTTGCTCAGTTGTACTTTCAGCAGCTTCCGTTCCTTCTACCTCCTTCTTTGGTGTAGCGAGTGGTGCACTACTACTGCTGGCCGAATCGCTACTTTCCGTTGTCGTCGTCGTCGTTGTTGTCGCTGTCGTTGTTGATGTGGCTGCAGCTTCAGCAGGACTACCTTCAGCGCTGCCCTCCTTAGGTTTCTCGGCTGTATCATCCTTCTTACCTTCGGGTGGCGTCGTAGCTGATGTCGGCGATGTTGCTGTAGCCGATGCCGCTTGATTGGAAGCATTTTGAGCGTTGGCTGTTTCTTCTGGAGGTTCTGGTGGTCCGGTACCCGCAATTCCAGATTGAGCCAGTCCTGCAGCTGGATCAAATTGACCTTAAGAAAAAACAGGTTGTTAATAATTATATATCTTGATCATTATCTGCTGTAGTATTTTGTGGGTATGTCGAATTAAAAAGAAATTATAAATGAATACTTACCATCTGAATTCGCGCTAGCCTGTACATTTCGTAAATGTTGATCTAAAAGTGCTGCAGGTACTTGATCCTTGATAGCAGCAAACTCTTCCATTGCAGCCTTAGCTGCACTGGCAGCTACCCTTGGATCAACTACTGATGCAAGGAACGCCACGGTACTCATGACCGGATTGCCAGCCTTGGAGAAAGGAATCGGTTGATAAGCTAACGGCCCTAAGCCCTCGGGCTCCTCGAGATATGGATCTTCAATGGGCAGTCTTAAGAAATGCAATATACACTCATCCTGAGTCCTCGAGCCTACGTGTTCACAGACCTATGCCAAACAAGAAATGGTTAATGATTTTCTTAATTACAAAAAGTATTTATCAAAGGAAAAAACAAATTATGTATTTAAGTGAAATTACCTTGTTCCAATCATCCTTGTGCAGTTCAAGTGCCTCAAGCAGCAGAAGCGTCTCCTGCTCCGTCCAGTCACGCGTCGCTCCAGCAGCCTGCTTGTTCTTGAGCACTGCAGGCTTCTTCGAATACTGATCGATCTTCAAACCGAAGTTGGCCATGGCTCCCGCTCCTGGAATCTTCTCATCGTTGAGAATAGGCTTCTTTTCAAGGTCCAAGAGAGTTTTAGCCGCGGGAGGTTGCGGAGTCTTGGGCGGATTGGGATTGACTGGTGCCAAGCCCGAGGGCGTGTCAGATAGCACGTGGAAGTGAGAGGTTGGTGGAGGACCCATTGGAGTTGGTCGCGACTCGGCATCGACCTGGTAGTTTATTAGACCCCATTGCTCAAGAAAAGCATGAACCCGCATTATCGCACAGACATCACCGGCTAGATTGCGCCTACACGCAGTCGAAGTAATGTATTCTGTAGGATTAAGACGATACGTGTCGATCATGAAATTCCTGTAGGCCAAATAAATTTCGGGTGTCTTTGATTTGTTTTTTCCATTGAAGAATTCAGACAGTGCTCGCTTTTCGATCGTGTGAATCGAATTGTAATCGAACCAGGCAGAATAACTGGGCACCACTATGTGATGAGTTTGTTCCGTGACATTGTCTTCTGGTTCATCACTTTTACTGCCGTCATTTCGTTCTTTACTCGTATCTCTTTCTTCTCTGTCCTGAGATGTTTGTGAGTTGCTTTTGTCACCTGAAATGAATACATGAGTTAAAAAAAAAATACAATTTTGTATGTAACTGTTCATTTTTTATAAAATAAAAAAGTACCTTCTGCTGGTTCATCGAGATCAGCCATATTTCCAGATTTAAGCGGTTGCAACTCATTATCTTGCTTTTTACTGCCAGAGATTATACCGCCTGTTGAGCTGCTGTTTTGCCCCGCGTTTTGCGAGTTGGCATTAGCGGCCACGACTTCTACTATCCTTGGTTCTGCAGGTGGATCCTCCATCCCTTGAGTTAAATCCTCCTCTTCATCTACGCCACCGCGAGATTTCTTTGGACCTGTTGAAGATACATTCGACAAACCTTGCACACCAGCTGGAGCTCGTCCGCTATTGAAAGTAAACAAATTCATATTAACTACCATTTCAAGAATTTTGCTTTTTATTCATCTATAGCATTCACTTACCTCTTCCTTTTGCCAAGTTTTGGTGGAGGAGAAGGCGATCTTTTTCGTTTCTGCTTTTTAGCAGACGGTGGTGCTGGAGTAGCCATCAGATCTTCAACTGATAATCTATATTTATGCACTTTCTTTTGTCCACTATCATCTACTTCATAATCTTCTTCATTCATCCATTCATTGTACTGTTCTAAATCTAGAGCCCAAGTAGCTGATACTTTGTACGTTGACCTTAAATAGTTGAATTGATTTATTAGTCAAAGTTCTCAATATAAAATCACCCTACAAGTATAAATGAAGAACTTACTTTGTAATAACGTTTCCTAGAGCTGATTCAGGATAATCCCATGGAAGATCAATATTCACCCAAGAGTCATAACTATCTGGAAAATAATACCAATGCAGCAAGACAGAGCGCTCCCTACGAAAACATGGCCTTGCATACTCTTCTTCTAGAGGATCAGCAGGTGGATAAATTACATGAGTAGCATCATCTTCACTCTCTGCTATTGTTCCTTGATGTCGACGTACTACTTCTTTAACTTTTACTGCTGTAGGCTTATCAACGTCTGACCTCACAAATACACTTGGTACAGTTAGACACCTACTCTGAATTAATGCTCGTTCTATCGCAACAAGCATTTCTATCATCCTGTCCGTTCGAGGACCAGACTAAAAAGTAATAAAAACATTGTTAGATGCTGAGTTTGATAGAAAGTAGAAAAGTTCAAATATCTGATAATACCTTTCCTACAGGAAAATCGAATCGCCTCCATCCTTGCTCCTGTTTAAACCTAAAAGCTGTTAATAAAATCTGACATAAGCCACCTCCTGGTTTAAAATCTAGGAAGCATTTCATCTGGAAAAAAAAATAATTACATATTGGCATAGATATATATTGATACAAAAGTTAAAAAAATTACAAAAAACATACAGGAATCCTTGTCATCTGAGGCCTAGTGACATTTTTGCCAAGACTATCCTCTTGAAACTGAAGAATCTGTACAACCAGAGTAGATAAACTCTTGTTGGTTGGCGGATCAGTTTGGATATACTGAGAAATGAAGCAAATATAACTTAATTAAAACCAAGAAATTTAAAAATTACTTCTTACAATACGAAAAACTACACGATCTAAAGGTGATTCTAATTCACGTAACGTTTCGAAACGAGTTTAATACAAAAACATCTCCCGACGACGATGAGTTCAGCCCAGGCAAACAATGCCGTGTAGGTAGTAACAGCACGTCGATAAACAAAGCGTGGGAGCAACGTTCGTTCGTCAGTCAACGTCGACAGTAGCCACAACTACGTAAACAAGTCGTCGACTACTCGCATTGCCTCTGAAACCTCGAAAAAAATTCGGTGCTCGCGCGATCCGTGCACATTTAGTTGAACACGGGCATATAGTAGACGTCCGTCCAGCATACTATAGGCGGCACGATATAGGTTATGCTCGGCGCATCGGCGAGAAAGCCGCCCCGCAATAATGGTCCTCCAGGCCCATCCAACGTTTTTCAACAAGCAATGCCCTGGTCGACTGGTTCGGCTCGAAAGCTCAAATCGGAGCAAGGGAGCCGCGAGACTGAGGCCGCGAAGCATTGGTGCAATATAGGGCGACGCCGGGTCCGAGACTAGGTAGCAGCCGTCGGGGCTGTGCGCGCGAACACAGAGCGAGGAGCGCGTTCGGGGGAATAAAGCGGGCGACTCACCTTCTTGGCGTTCTTCAGCAGCCACTGTTTCACAGAGTCGAGTTGGTTGAGGACCTCAGACGAGTCGAAGAATTTGAGATTCGGTCCGCCGTCCTTCTTCGGGCCGAGCGTCAGCATCTTGGCCGTGAAAGGGCGCACACACGCTGGGCCACAGCACAAGCCGAAACCTCGTCTTCTCGCGTCGAACCCGCACAGCGACGAGACGATGTTCTCTCACTCTGTCTCTCTTCTTCTCTCTCTTTCTCGCTCGCACTCTATCCTTCTCGCACACGCGCAAACCGACGGAGAGACGAACGTATACGCACCGCCGCCGACTGTATAGGCTATATTGTATATGCGGTATATAGTATACCTATGTATAATGCTTCGCGCTGGCCTGGCTTATGCGAAGCGCGAGCGAGCGAGAGAGGAATACAACGCCGCGCGCAGGCAGTCGTCCCCCGCGCTATACCTATATATATACACATTAACTGCTCAGCCAAACATCACCGCCGCGATTACCGCGGCAGAAGCACTCGCCTGAACGCTGCCGCGCTGGGACTGGAGGCGGCACTAATGCCGAACGCTCCGCCACCATTTGGCTTTACGTTTCCGTTCGTCGGATTCTTCTTCTCTCTCTGCTTTATTCGGCTCAACTTTTTTCACTCTAGTATGATAATTAAAATACACGATTTCTCGATTGTTTTTCTTAAGACACTGTTGCTAATGTCCGCGAGTTTTTTGGCCGCGCGGAATTGAATTTCACTTGATCACGTCAAATATTGGCGATCAAATGGCAGCAGGCATCGCCGCTTTTTCGAGAACCCGCGGAGGGCTAACTTCAGACTGATCGCGGGGCCGCTTCTGATTCGCGGTCAAATCGGAGCAGTCAGCAACAAACGTGCGCTTACGATTCGTTTCGTCATGAATTTTGTGACCGTCAATTACGTTGAACGTTTCTTGGCGTTTAATATTATAATTTGTAATAATGTAATAATTGATTATTATAATTATTATGTAGTAAAATAGTATCTTACTTCATTTGGAATAAAGTTATAATTTTTAATAAAAAAAAGATTACATTACTAAAATAAATAAAGTTTAACTGTTCTTTAAAAAACGATTAGCAATCATCTCAACATTCGACAATTGCAAGAACGAATCTTCTCAGCCATAATCTTCGAAAATACCTAAAAAGAAAGCAACAGTCGAAACATGGTCGAAATGTCGAAAATGTCATTTACAACCGGAGGAAAGAAACCATCACCAACTCGGAATTTCAATGAGCTGGCTCAAGCAACAGTTTGGATGACGAAAACCGAGTGCGTCACACTGCGCACTTCTACCGAAACTGGCGAAACTTGAAATCGGGAGACCGAAAATTCGCGCCGTTATATGATGCAGCACAAAATTCCAACCATCGTCAACACAACTTTCCCCGCGCACGAGCAGTATGGCCGACGGAAGTAGACGTCAGCAGCCGATAAGCCGAGAGAGAGAGAGAGAGATAGCTATAGCTCTGTATATGCTAGAGAGTAGAGTTGACCGCAGTGCCAACTGCCAACCGCTGAAGGCGCGCGTGAGCATCAGCAGAGCAGTGAGTGGGGGAGATCGCAGCGACGAGTGCCGAGAGCCAGTGAGCTCCGGAGGAAAATAAATTCCGTTTTGTCGCGCTGCTCTCCTCCTGGACCGACCGATTGCATCTCCGGACTCGGGTACGTTGTGCTAACCCCATCATATCTGAATCTCTCGGTTTCGTGAGTTATTCTTGTAAGTAAAGTGCTTCATTAGTCGCGCGCGCGTTCACGGGCGTAACCTTCTTGCTGTGAGTGCTGCAGTCCTGGCGCGGTTAAAAGACAGACGGGACGACGTGAGTGTTGTATTTTTGGAGCGCAGCAGCCGTTCTGTGTCTTTCTCTCTCTCTCTTACTCCTCTTCGCTGGTTTGCATATAGGGAACACGCTGCACCTGCCACTTTGCTCGGGCAAAAAAGAAGAAGGAGGGCTAATCTGCAGGAAAGAGAAATTTTTCCTCTGACCGCGGAATACCGAGTGCGGGTTATGGTCGCGTGCTTTCGGAGCACAATTAAGGTTAAACTTAAACGTCTGCTCCAGATTGCGGGCAGCCTTCAGCGTGCTTTGCTGGCGTTAGCAACGTCGCACATTTCGCTCATGTAAACAAAGTCTAGCACACGTATAGCTCTGCACGCAGTGGAAAGTCTGTTTTCTTCGCCGTGGCCAGTTTGTCGGAGTCGTCGTGCTGTATTCGAAGACTATTAAAGTGCTAATGTATATAGGCGTCAGAGAGGGGCAAGGAAAGAGAGAGAGACAGACAGAATCAGAAGTAGGGGCCATTTCTTCGTGTTGTAGCATAATTCCTCGTTGCCCTCGTCACACGCACGACGCGTAAGCATATGTGATCAAGCGAGGAAATCTTTCTCACAAAAAAATCGACGCAGGTAGAGTACTGTGCTCGCGAGTGTCCATCACGACGGTCGCCTTTATTGCACTTTGATATACGTGCAAGTCTCAAGGCTCTCCGATGCCAGATACTTATTACACTGTGCGAGCTCATCGGCCTCTATCACCTCGATCGTCCACTAACACAATCGTTCGTTTTGCGTAAACACGTTGCTCATTGAAAATAAGTGACGAGGAAACAGTATTAAAAAAGTAGCATAAAGTGCCAACATTGCGGGACGCTCATGTGTGTATGTGTGTCTATGTGTACAGTTGTACAGTGTGTACACGTATACGTATACCTATAACACCTGTCTAAGAATCTAACTCAGGCTGTATCTACAGTTGCTCTCACGGATTCCGCGCATACCTACTTGCAATTGAATTTCTTTGAACAAAACATTAGCACACTCCTTGACGCGGCTAGTTTCTCAAAATAACCAGAGCCAATATTTGGGTTCCTCTTCTCGGAGCGTGTGACAGTTAGTAAAAAGGAGTAACGCACATGGTGCGCTACTACACGAGAGAAATCGCACGCTCTTCCTATTACTAGGTATACTCCACGGCGTCAGATCCGATATATAAAACGTATATAGGCTATAGGCCCGAGAGAGATTGCCTTCGCGTTCTCTCTCGCTCATATATAAGTCTATACTGTGCGTCCATCTCGCTCACTCGCACGCGAATAACAAAGCAGTAGAGGGACCACTCGACGACGACGTGTCTTTTGTTGCAGAGTCATCATCGGGAGAGACAGAGCCAGCCAGTTGATTCTCCGTAGCAGCGGAGATACGAACACTCGAGCAGACGGCCGCACAGCAGAACCTGGAACATGTTTATTTGGGACTGGTTCACCGGGGTTCTGGGCTACCTTGGTAAGTGTGTCTTCTTGCGGGGAATCTCGATATTTAGCGCGCGATAAATCATCGTAGCGTGTACACGGCGTGTGCGAGATCCACGATCGGCCAGCACTCAACAGTATAGCTGCTATATACGCGTAATTTTTGTGCTAATACGCGCGGAAGTGAGCCGAGAAGGTCGTGTGATCGTTGTAAATATAGCAGTAGGGAGTATTTTTCTTATTTTTTGATCGAGCTTTCGATTTCGTCGTTGGGAAATGCGATTGAGAAAGCTGGCTGTTTTCAAGCAGGAAGTTTATAAGATTTGGAAACGAAATTTTGAGAATTACTGTGTCGATTGTTTATCAGAGTTACATTATGAATTTTCAATAAGTTATTGGCAACAAGTTTCTTGGCAATTTCATCAACAGTGTAAATAAATAGCTTACAGAGATAAAATGTTTAACTTACAGCTGTGATAATATTGTAGAACATTGGGTTTCGAAATTTACTTTGAGTACATAGAGAGACAATTTTTATCATAGCCATCACAAAGAGCTTGTAAATTGCCACTTATCTTATTTTAGTTCAATCACACATTACCATGCCATTATTTGTAGTTTCCTAAATTAAAAAAAAAAATTAACAGCAGTCAAGTAAAATGTCTTGGGATAAATTTTGTCATTAGAAATAGAATAGTGTTATCTTGGCACAGTCTTGTCATTGAGATATGTAAGTTCTGTAGGTTTCCAACTGCCCGTTTGTCGTGGAAGATTTGCTATTTTTGGCTTATCCAATTCTGGTCGCCATTCAGTAATAAATGCAGCCATTGCTGAGAATCTGCTAGAACCTATGGAGGTTTCTGTGCAGCGTAAGTAAATTTCTAAACATATGCATGATGCTTGTGTTCATTGATTTTCAGGATTATGGAAGAAGAGTGGAAAGCTGCTGTTCCTTGGGCTGGATAATGCTGGAAAGACAACGTTACTTCACATGCTTAAAGATGACCGACTCGCACAACATGTACCCACGTTGCATCCAAGTAACTAACTTTTTTACTAACCATTTTTTTTTTATTTTTAATGATGTCAGTGTTTGATAATAAAATAATAGTAAGACGCTAACTAGTGCACTTTGCAAAGTAAATTTGTTAATATAGTGAGTTATAAGAGTTATTGTTGTTTATCACCATTTTTATTGATAAAATCTACTGTTATAAATTACATATGTTGAAAAAATTATAGTTTTAATCATATTAAAACTAAATTTTTCTTACATTTTTTAATTACATGATTACTAATGATTTTTTTATTCTGTAATCTTCATAATTTATATTGATTCATTTTTATAACATTTAGATTCCATATAAATTACTACATTATTGTTTATTCAAATACATCAATTTTTATTGTTTACTATAAAGTTTTGCCTTTTCTTTGTTACAGCATCAGAAGAATTATCTATTGGCAACATGAGGTTTACCACCTTTGATCTTGGTGGCCATACTCAAGGTCAGTATTGAGTCATGAAATTTCTCTTTAAAGAATTGTCTAACAAAGTAAATTAATTACTTGTTTTATTCACCAATAGCACGAAGAGTCTGGAAAGACTACTTCCCTGCAGTAGATGCAATAGTCTTTTTAGTGGATGCAAGTGATAGGACGCGGTTACCAGAATCTAGAGCAGAATTGGATGCACTTTTGACCGATGAACAATTGAGTGCATGTCCGGTGCTTGTTCTCGGTAACAAAATTGATAAGCCAGGTGCAGCATCTGAAGATGAACTTAGGAACTTTTTCAATCTTTTTGGACAAACGACTGGAAAGGTATAAAGCTAATCTCACTGTACTTAGGGTTGAGTTTTGTTAAATTTCGGTGCACCGAAAACATTTAAGACATGTTTTTTTTTATTTTTTATTCTCAATTTTAGGGAAAGGTTCCACGCAGTGATATTCCAGGCCGCCCATTGGAACTATTCATGTGCTCGGTACTGAAGAGGCAAGGATACGGCGAGGGTTTTCGCTGGCTTGCGCAGTACATTGACTGAACGCACGTAATTAAAATCTGAACACTTCAACTCCCCAGTAATTCATGTTTTCTAAACTCTGGCTCATTCTGTATATTGGCATTAGTACGACAGGATGAATTTAATTTTTACGGAAAAATTATAAATAAATAATAGGTGAGGGTTTCAGTGAATTTAAAAAACACAAGGCAGGAACGTTGTGTAAGATGATAATAATAATGATGATTAGCTGTAGTTATAAGATCGATTCCTGTGGTATTAAGGCCGCTTCAAATCGACATACTTCTCAACAATGAATATGAATTCTATAGAATTCTTTGAATTTTTTTTCTAAAGTCTACTTTAGTAAGTACAGTGACATACTGAGGAATGGTTGAAACATTTTGATAACGAAATCGCTAATAAAGTAATTATTTAAGAAGTCCAGACATCTTTACAGCTTATTTCTTTACATATGTTATAAATTCGGTTGTATGCGTTTCAAAATATTGTAAATTATTTACGATCTGTATACATACAACATACAACAAACGTTTTATTACTTTACATATACATATGAATGGTTCAAGTTATTTCGGCTAAAAATCCCATTGGTTAAAAATGTGTTTGATACAACAAAAAATTAGGTGATATTAAATGTTGTTCACTACCTTGAAATATATCAACATTCATTCATTGCAATTCATAGCAAATAATGAAATTGCTTATGGGGTATTTCCAAAATTATCGGGATTTTGGTTATATAGTGAAAAAACAATTAAATAGTTAGAATATTTAAATTATAGCTGAATTAAATTTTCAAAATTTTTTATTTTTATTGACTCATTTCAGATAAAATATTCCAAAGATAGGCAAACTATCATTTGTAACCTCTAAATATGCCGTACAAATTTCTTCTCTGTGTGAGAGAAATTTTATTTTTTAGCAACTTTTTTTTGTTATTTTGAACAAGCGAATATGCGAATGAGTACACGAACTAGCAAATTTATTGTAAAAAAACAACTGATGCTTCATACTGATTGTGTGATTGGTTTATTCAGCAATGACTGACATGTTCTATGTGCATCTGCAATAGTTGTAAGGTACTTAACGTGCATTATTTTCTTCGTTCATTTTACATGAATAAAAACGATGTTTTTATATACTAGAAGCATTTGATTTACATATATACATTACAATCAAGTTACTTTTGAAATATATTTCATTAATTAAAACTTCAATTTTCAGTCAATGAATGAGGTGATAGCTATTTACAACAAATTTTATACAGAGTATAAAAAAATATAAAATTTATTTTGTTTTAATAATGTTTAACATTTACAACTTGGAAAGGACCAACTCATTTTGAGATGATAAAGGAGCAAATCTTTTTTCTACAAATTCATTTGTAACTTCCTTTAATGACTTGGGATTCCATTTTGGGGTTTGATCTTTGTCTATTAACAAAGCTCTCACACCTGTAATAGAAAGATAACAAGAAAATTCATTATTTCAATGATCAATCGAAAATAAGTTATAGTTAGTTATTATAAGAAAATTACCCTCGGCAAAATCACTGTCTTTATGCAGACAAGCGCAAGCCAATCTGTATTCCGTGACTAAACTCTCTGCCAAAGTCTTATTGTTGCCTTCTTCAATAGCTTTTTTCGTAACTTTAAGCGCTGTGGGTGAAACTTTGTTAAGCGTTTCAGCTATCTTTTGCGCCCATTCGGATTTGTTAGCCTCGAGCCTGTTGTGAAATAATGTAAATATTTATGGCTGGAAAAGTTGATGAAAAATGATTTGCTTTATAACTTACCTGCTGATGATGTCTTCAACGGTTGGCGCGGAGAAGCATTCGTTTATCAATTCAATGTGAGGTGACAAACTAAATTCCTGCTTAACGTTCTCTGGACTGTATTGTTTAAGTATTCCATCCACGTTACAATTGTCCGTAAGTAGTTCCTGAGTTACGGCCTCGATCTTTTCGGAGGAAACGTAGTGGGTTGCGATACCGGCATGCAATACATCGACACCTTTGCAAAATTGGTAAATATAGCGTTGCAGATATTTTATTCGTGAATCCTATAGTCACCATAATTAAAGTAAAAATTCTCACCCTTTAATCTGTGTCCAGTCAATCCCAAGAATAATCCGAGTTTCCCCTTGAGTCTCGACAAAAAGTAAGTACCACCCACATCGGGAAACAGCCCTATGGCTGTCTCCGGCATGGCAAACAAAGTTTTTTCAGTCGCTATCCTGTATTTGCCGTGAACGGATAAACCAACGCCTCCACCCATTGTTATACCATGTATCAAGGCAACGTATGGCTTTTTGTAGGTACCAATGAGGTGATTCAAGCTTAAATATATATTTTTTTTTAATTTCCAGTCATAAAAATGATTTTTGTTTAAATTTCTCATAGGTCATATTTACATACGTGTATTCATGCCTGAAAAAGTCTTTTCCAAGCTGGTCACCGCCTGGTTGACTGAGAGCGACGACTAGCGATTTCACATCTCCTCCAGCGCAAAACGCCTTGTCGCCGGTAGCTTTTACTACAACCAATTTCTTGCTGGATTCCCATTCTTTGAGCGTGGGATAGATCTTCTGCACCATAGACAAATTTAAGGCATTTAATGCTTTCGGGCGATTTAGCACGATTACTCCGCTACTGCCTACCTATATGTATATAAAAAAGTCGTGGAATGTTATAATTTTATAAATCAACACTTTCTTACTAGAGAAAGTTCAATTTACCTCTTGTAAAAGTACATCGCTTTCTTCGTTTTTTGCTGTTGATAACATGTTTTACATAATTAAAAAAATCAACTTTATTATATTTTCATAAGTTTAATATTGCCGCAATGCTGTCTGCTCTGTATTATAT